>JZKD02S1808140.1:0-11557 GCA_000966675.3 Picea glauca
GAGGTTAAACTTATAAGATCACTTTGAAGGACTCTTCACTCTGACAAGACAAAAGAAAATAAATGATTTAGATAGTCTTTAATGTGAAGATTTGATGATCTGGTTACATCTGTGACTTGACATATTTATTTAATAAGCATTGTGTGACAAGATTAACACAATACCAAGTAATAATTAAGATACAACATGGCAAAGTGCAACGCTCATGAATATGTATATGAATATTTTTTCAAATGATTGCTTGAAGGATCTATGCAAGCCAATCTATTGACTAGATAATCATTCAATGAAATAGCATAACAATATACTAAATACTAAATGATTAAATCACAATATCATAGAAAGAAGAAAGAATTGTAATTGCACAAAAATGTTGCATTCACTGTGATCAACCTTGATCTTTATAACAATACATAGCCTCATAAAACAAGCAGTTAGCTACTCCTGATTGAATGCATACAACAATTGATTTTAGAAAACTACCCATGCATTTTGCATGCATTATTTAGTCAGACAATCTATATCTGAATACTAACCGACATAAAAAAAACCTGTAAATATATTGCATCATGTCAGATGATTGACAAGACTGCATCAATTACCAACATACTCCCCCTTGATGCTGAGAGGGCTCACAATCTGATCTCAAAGTTTCAAAAATTGGACTTTAACAACTCCCTTAGTGAAAATGTCTGCAATATTTTCTTGAGTCTTTATATAGCATAGTTCTACTTACTTCTTTTGCAACAAATATCTAATGAAATGATACTTTAAATCAAAACCTCTTTGTCCACAATTTCTCCAAGAGTAGCCATTTTATTGACTACATCTTTTACTCTCACACAATAATCACTTACATTTTCATCTTCTTGCATCATCAAATTCTCAAATTCTGTTTTTTTCAATGTCTGTAGATTGACAACTTTGACTTGATCACTGCCTTGGTAAGCTTCTTGTAGAGTCTTCTAGGCATCCTTTGTTGTCTTTGCATCGGAAATTCTTGGAAACAAACTCTTATCAAGAGTAATTTGAATATGAAATAAATCTTGAGCATTCTTCTTTCTAGATTCCTTCTTATCTACTCTATCATTTGCAGTAAGAGTGCTCCAATCTTGTGGCTCTGCATAACCCATTTCTACAATCTCCCATAGATCTTTCCCTATAAAAAAGGTCATCATCTTGATGCACCAATAATCATAATCACTTCCATTAAATTCTGGAATGGGAAATGAATTAGAGTTTGACATGATTACCGTAAAACAACCAGCTCTGATACCAAATGAAGGATCTATGCAGGCCAATCTATTGACTAGATAATCACTCAATGAAATAACATAACAACATACTAAATACTAAATGATTAAATCACAATATCATAGAAAGAAGAAAGAATTGTAATTGCACAAAAAGGTTGCGCCTTGATCTTTATAAAAATGCATAGCCTCATAGAGAAAATAGTTAGTTGCTCCTGATTGAATGCTTACAACAATTGATTTTAGAAAACTACTCATGCATTTTGCATGCATTATTTAGTCAGGCAATCTATATCTGAATACTAACCGACATAAAAAAAAACTATAAATAGATTGAATCATGTAAAATGATTGACAAGACTGCATCAATTACCAACATTGCTATGTAATATAAGCTACTTCTATACCTACGCATGCACATATATGTTCATTCTGGATAATTTCTTCCACTTGTAAAAGACATGACATAATTCCAATATCTATAGAACCAATTATAGTGTGAATAGACTCTCTTAAATACTCTTTGTATTATCATACAATCCCATCACTTATATATTCATGTTGTTCTATGAACTCAAAAATAGAATCACATGCCTAAGGAAATTGCACTATTGGTGACCTAGTAAATTGGTGTGGAAGCACTTCAAGTTTTCAAATATCATAATAAATTCCAATTAGAACTTGGTTATTATGTTTTACAATGATTAAAAATTGAAGTTTCAACATAGATTATTTCTTTGTATGAGTTGGCTGAGAAACATATCCCATACATATCAAGAGTTCTCACATTGTTCCAATTCTTCATGGGATTATAACACAGTTAATTCCTCGATGGATAAGTTGGATAAAGTAAGGAAGTGAAACTCATGATTTATTATAAAAGTGAGGGGTGTAGCCACTTTCCTAACTTTAAGAGATAATGAAGGGATTACGAGATTTAAAAAAAAAAGAGGATGAATAAAAACTAACAAATTTGATAGAGATATAGAGCGAGAGAGATAGTGTTAGTGTTAAGGAGAAACCAGTTTTCATATTTGAGTATTCAACGTCGATTAAGACCCAAGTTATCTCTTCATTAAACAAGTGCCACTGTAGTGGAGATGTCCCTGCCGAGAAGATGATGTCTCTAAGCTTTACATGTTGAAGATCTCTCAGATCTAGATGGTTTGATGCTGACAGTGCCCCTACATATCTAGGTTCTTAGATGGTTTGATGACGACAGTGTGATGCAGGAGCATCGCCCATGACAAGTGAGCCAGCATGAAAGACAACAAAATCTAGACAAGACCAGCCGAAACTTTTTGAATTTTCAAACAAGAGAATGCGCCAATGTATAAATGCACCATTTGTGAAAGAACACCTTTTGTATGTTGTATCAGACCTCGAACCATACACTCTTGTCTGAATTAGATAGGAGGCATTTAATAGATTTAATACATGTAGATAGATGTTTTAAGTCTAGATTAGACGGTTCAGAGTTCGAGAGGGAAAACAGATATAGACACCCTCCTTTGTACATGATTCAAGATTTTTTTTTAGATTATTCAGAAGCATTCAGAAGAGAGGAGAAAGAAAAGAACTTTGTGAAGAACACCCATGTACAATGTTGAATTAATAGAATGAAATTCTAATTCAAACTCATGCCTGGTGTTGTTTCTCTGTGTGTATTGTTCATGTGCTTATGAATGTTTGTTTCTTGTTATGAATTTGCTTTGAATATGTTGGGCATGTGATTTCAGGGTTTAAACTGAAGTCTGAGAGAAGAGAATTAGTTTCAATTGTTTCTCTGTCTTAGTCAGGAGATTCCTGCATAGAGTGCAGTTGAATTCATCCGCATAGAGTGTGTTGATGAAGGCTCAGAAGTTAAATGCTTATTCTCATTCATCCATAAGTCATAAGGTTGTTGTGGAAGTCGTGTGAAGAGCGCATAGGCGGAGTCAGAGGTCTCAGTTGTTAAGTTGAGAAAAAGAAGACAGAGACTACTGTTGTTGGAGGTACACAGAGTCTGAAAGACTCAACACTCAGGGAGTTGTTGAAATTCGAGCAAGAAGAGTGCGTGCGATTTTTCCTTGGAGGAATCAGAGTGGAAAAGATCGGGAGGTTTAGTACCTTCGTGACATAGTTGAAAGAAAGCACAAGAGTTGTGCCAAGGAAGGTTCGATCAGGAGCTGCAAGCGCAGACGTCAGAAAAAAAGTGCTGAGAAAGAATACTTAGCCGTTCTCGGGAGGTCCTCGAGAGGGAAGAATCGACGGTCATGATTCGCCGAAGAGACTGACGAAATCCCGTCAGCCATCAGATCATGTGGAGTTGCGCAGGGTTTAAGCCCTAGCGAGAAGAGGAGGAGTTATCGGGATTTGGCTCATCGAAATATCGGAGTTTTCGTGGTCCTAAAACTCATGTAGAACGAAATCGCGATCCGCGATTTCTCGAAAGGATCTCATCCGTTGATCTCAAGAGGACACATGGAAAGAGATCTGAGCAAGTTGGTGTTTGGAGGCATTGGGGTTTCCTGGAGTGAAAAACCCTTACAAACCGAAATTGCGATCGACGATTTCCCAATGTGGTCGGAGCCGTTGATCGGAGGAACACGTGGTGAGAGATCCCGAGGTGTCGGGATTCAACATTTCGGGATTTCTGGAGTCAAGTGCATTGCGTAAGGAGAAATCGCGATCCGCGATTTCCCGATAGCACATAGTGGAGGACAAGTGTCAGAGGATTAGGTCTTTCTCTGAGGTGACGACAAGTGGCATCATAATTCAGGGTTCGGGATTTGGAAAGGTCCGTGACAAAGTGCATCAGGAATCACGAATTCCCTAAACACGATTTCCTGATCATTACAGGAGCGTGGGCCCCAGGTCTTTGCTGCGGATAGAGGATAGGTGGCGTCGGGTTTCGAGGTTCGGGGATTCGTGGTGCCCGTGAACCGCGACATCGCATATGCCGATTTACCGATAGGGAAATTCCCGACAGGAGACGAGGAAGGTGTGACGTGGACACTCCATCGGGGTTCGGGGTTTTGTAATATCCGATTTTCATGAGTGCAGGACTCTTGATCCCGTGAGGTCCGACTTCCCAACATAACACAGGGGAGTCATAAGGATAGTTCTGTGGGTAGAGAAAATTCCCGATAGGGGATTTGGAGAGCATTTCAGTTCTTCGGGCCTAAGGGAAAAGAAGGTCCTGGTGGAGTAGACGTGTCCTGGTTGGCGCATTTGCGTCAAGTGGTATGAGAGTGAGAAAATCTCTCTGTTTTCTGTAATAGGGTAGAAGAGAAAATTCACTATGCCGCCACGGAGAAGAGATAGACAATCACCCGATCCAGAGGGGGAAAGGGAATCGTCCCGAGAAAGAGGTAGGCTAGGGAAGAATCTGGAAGTAGAAAGACAACTGCAGGAATTACGCTCTATGATTGTGGATATGGGAGTAAAGCAAAGGCGCAAAGCTGATGCAGGAGATACCAGTGAATCTGAGGATGAAGGTGAAGCTGGACAGGGAGCAGGAGAAATCCCAGTGGAAGATGCAGCAAATGAGCGATTAATGAAATCCATAGCCCGGATGAGTTCAAAGACAAAAATGGACATTCTGATTTATGAAGGAAATCTGGATGTAAAAGAGCTGTTGGATTGGATTAGATCTCTTGACACCTACTTTGATTATGCGAATATCGAAGAGGATAAAAAGGTCATACATGTCACCAAATTGAAGGGGCACGCATCATTATGGTGGGATGAGCTTCAAGCAGATAGGCGGTGCAAAGGTAAGCAAAAGATTAAAAGTTGGGATCGAATGGTTGTGAAGATGAAAGCAAAGTTCATCCCGAGGGATTATCAAATCACACTGTTCAGGAGGATGCAGAACCTGAGACAGAAATTGATGACGGTGAAGGAATACACCGAAGAATTTTACAAACTCAATATCAGAGCAGGTCATCGGGAGAGCGATGATGAAAAAGTAGCCAGGTATATGAATGGCTTAAGGTACGATATCCAGGATGAGATGAGTATGGCAGCCATCCGAACACTAGAGGATGCGTATCAGATGGCGTTAAAAGCTGAGGAAAAGTTAAGCCGTAAGCAAGGACAACGAGGCCGAGGTAGGAGCCAACCAAAAGGTAAGTCCGTTGCTCAAGATAGGTTCCATAAATCCAAAGATGATTGGAAGAAGCCTCAGACGAGACCAGAAAGAGGTGGAAGTTCACAGCGAGGCCAACACACTGGACATCGAAGGTAGCAGACAGAACAAGGCGGAGGATACGCTGACGCGAACACATTTCCTCATACCAGAGGTAGGAGAAGAGGCAGAGATGGAGTCATCACATGCTTCATATGTGCAAAGAATGGGCACAAGGCAGTTGATTGTCCAGATAGGAGGAAGGATAAAGGAGAATTTCACATCTCCCAGGCATAGAGGCGAGGTGTTGAGGAAGAAGACGCAGAAGACGGAAGTTCGTTGATGATGCGTAAGGTTCTCTTAACACCCGAGAAGGAGGTGGAGAACGCAGTTCAAATAAACAGGCTTTTTAGAACCACATGCAAGACCAAAGACAGCAAATTCCAGGTCATTGTGGACAGCGGAAGCACAGACAACCTCGTTTCGACCGAGATGGTGGAGAAACTAGAGCTGGAGACAACTGATCATCCGAGGCCATACAAAGTTTCATGGTTGTAGAAGGGACATCAGGTGAATGTCACTAAACAGTGCTTAGTTGACATCAAGATAGGAAGATACAATGATAGGATTTTATGTGATGTTATTCCTATGGATGTATGTCATGTATTTCTAGGCAGACCATGGCAATATGACAGAAACGTAATTCATGATGGGAAGATGAATACGTACACTTTGGAGAAGAATGGAAGAGCACATACGCTAAATCCAATTAAGGATAGAGAAGTAAAACCAGAACCGAGGAACACTATACTTCTCATGAGTGGGAAGGAACTTCTGGCAGAAGTAAGGAATAAGGAAGATCCACAATTCTTTGTGGTTAGGAAACCGAAAGTTGTTTTGACCAGCACAAGGGTGGATGATCTGCCAAAGGAAATTCAGGAACTGCTGGAAGAGTTCGTTGATATAGTGGTGGACGAATTACCTCATTCGTTGCCACAGATGAGAAGCATAAGCCATCATATAAACCTCATACCAGGAGCAAGTTTGCCGAACAAGGCAGCGTACAGGTTGACACCGCAGGAGAACGAAGAGGTCAAGAGGCAGGTACATGAACTATTGGATAAAGGACTGGTCAGGGAAAGTCTTAGTCCGTGTGCCGTTCCAACGGTACTGAGTCCGAAGAAGGATGGAGGATGGAGAATGTGCGTTGATTCCAGAACCATCAATAAGATAACCATCAATTACAGGTTTCCATTGTCGAGAATGGATGACTTGATGAACTGTTTGAGTGGAGCAGAGTTTTTTTCAAAGGTTGATTTGAAAAGCGAATACCATCAAATTCGCATGAGGGGAGGCGATGAATGGAAGACAGCCTTCAAGACTAACGAAGGGTTGTATGAATGGCTAGTCTTGCCGTTTGGCTTGACGAATGCACCAAGTACATTCATGAGACTAATGAATGAAGTGTTGAAAGAGTTTGTTGGTAAGTTTGTTATTGTTTATCTAGATGACATATTGATTTTCAGCAAATCAAAAGAAGAACATCTTAAGCATTTAGCTGCAATAATGAGGAAGCTACAACAAGAGAAGCTATTAATCAATGTGAGGAAGTCTTCATTCATGAAGAGAGAACTCATTTACTTGGGGTTTGTCATATCGAAAAATGAATTAAATATGGATCCAAGTAAAGTAGAGGTGATTAAGAATTGGCCATCACCGAGAAATGTTTTCGAGGTGAGAAGTTTTCATGTATTGGCAAGTTTCTACAGAAAATTCATCAGGAATTTTAGTGGAATTAGCACAACAATGATGGACACAGTCAACAAAAGACATAAATATTTTCATTGGACTGAAGCGGCAGAGAAGATCTTCAATCTGTTGAAGCGGGAGATCACAGAGCAACCGGTTTTGGTATTTCCGGATTTTGCAAAAGTTTTCCAAGTGAAATGTGATGCGAGTGGCTTTGCCATAGGAGCGGTCTTAAGCCAGGAGGACAGACCAATCGCATATTTCAGTGAGAATATGGATGAAGCCAAGGTGAAGTATTCAACGTATGATAAAGAATTTTATGCTATCATACAGGTGTTGAATAAGTGGAGGCATTATTTGATGCCAAAAGAATTTGTTTTGTATACTGATAATCATGCATTACAGTTTGTGACTCAGTAGGAGAAGTTGAATCAGAAACACGCTAAATGGGTAGAGTATATGCAGAATTTCACATTTGTCATTAAACACATTTCAGGGACTGCTAACAAAGTGGCTGATGCTTTGAGAAGGAAGTGTTTGTTGCTGCAGGAGTTTTGAGTCAAGACCTTGGGTTTTGAAAATCTTAAAGACATGCATGCAGGTGATGCAGATTTTTCAGAGGCATACGAGGCAGTTGAGAATCCAGTTCTCAGAGACAGAAGCCTGTGGATGGACTACATGATCCAAAATGGACTGTTATTCAGAGGCAATCAATTATGCATTCCACATTTCTCCATGAGGGAGAATTTGCTAAAAGAAAAGCATAGTGGCGGATTAGCAGGACATTTTGGCCACGATAAGACATTTGCAAAGCTGAGTGAAGCCTATTTCTGGCCGAAGATGCAAACAAATGTCAAGAAGTTTGTTGACAGGTGCAGGATTTGTCAGCATTCAAAGGGCAGAAAGAAGAATGCGGGATTCTATCAATCCTTACCCATACCTGACATGCCGTGGGATGAAATCAGCATGGATTTCGTATTAGGATTGTTGAGGACGCAAAGAGGACACGATTCGATCTTTGTGGTGGTCGATAGGTTCTCAAAAATGGCACATTTTATACCATGCCATAAGACCAGCGATGCAACACATATTGCAAATTTGTTCTTTAAGGAGATTGTTAGACTTCATGGTTTACCCAGAAGCATAGTATCGAACAGGGATACAAAGTTTATTGGACATTTCTGGAGGACACTGTGGAAGAAAATGGGGACTAACTTAATGTTCAGTTCTTCCTATCATCCACAGACAGATGGGCAGACAGAGGTGGTCAATAGAAGTCTTGGAGATTTACTCAGAAGCCTGGTGACAGAGCACCATAGCAGCTGGGACAATGTGTTGCCACAGACAGAGTTCACGTACAATGATTCTGTGAATAGAAGCACAAGAAAAATTCCATTTGAAATTATATATGGCAGGTAGCCGAGAGGAGTGTCTGAACTGAGGGACTCATAATAGATATTCACAAAGAGTGCAAGCGCTGAAGAATTCGTGGAAGCGATGGAAGAACTTCACAGCAGAGTGAAGCAGCGATTGCTGGAAACGAACCAGGAATACAAGCGCAGAGAAGATCAACATAGGAGACAACTTCAATTCGAAGTTGATGATCTAGTTCTGGCACATCTGAGGATAGAAAGGTTCCCAAGGGGAACATACAACAAACTGAAAATGAAGAAAATTGGGTCGTGCAGAGTCCTGAAGAAATTGGGAGAAAATGCTTATGAGATTGAATTGTGAGATGACATCAGAATATCTCTGACATTCAATGTTTCAGACTTGTATCCATATAAGGCTAAGGAAACAGGAACTGGAAATGATGAGCAGCCAGAGATACAGTGGCAGAAGCAGATGCCAATTGCAGAAAGGCCACAGATGGAGCGCATACTTGACAAGAGAGTCAACAAAAGGACCAGACAGAATCAATACTTCGAGTATTTGGTGAAATGGAAAAATCATTTAGTGGAAGATGTCGACTGGGAGACAAAAGTAGTTATCCAAAAGCATGGACAGACCGTGCAGGAGCTCATGGACAGGAGCCCATGAATATTTTCAAAGCCGAAGAGTATGATGCAGGAGCATCGCCCATGACAAGCGAGCCAACATGAAAGACAACAACAGCTGGACAAGACCAGCCGAAACTTTTTGAATTTTCAAAAAAAGAGAATGCGCCAATGTATAAATGCACCATTTATGAAAGAACGCCTTTTGTATGTTGTATCAGACCTCGAGCCATACGCTCTTGTATGAATTAGATAAGAGGCATTTAATAGATTTAATACAGGTAGATAGATGTTTTAAGTCTAGATTAGACAGTTTAGAGTTCAAGAGGGAAAACAGATATAGACACCCTCCTTTGTACATGATTCAAGATTTTTTTTAGATTATTCAGAAGCATTCAGAAGAGAGGAGCAAGCAGAGAACTTTGTGAAGAACACCCATGTACAGTGTTGAATTAATAGAATGAAATTCTGATTCAAACTCATGCCTGATGTTGTTTCTCTGTGTGTATTGTTCATGTGTTTATGACTGTTTGTTTCTGGTTATGCATTTGCTTTGAATATGCTATGCATGTGATTTCAGGGTTTAAACTGAAGTCTGAGAGAAGAGAATTAGTTTCAATTGTTTCTCTGTCTGAGTTAGGATATTCCTGCATAGAGTGCAGTTTAATTCATCCGCATAGAGTGTGTTGATGAAGGCTCAGAAGTTAAACGCTTATTCTCATTCGTCCAGAAGTCATAAGGTTGTTGTGGAATCCGTGTGAAGAGCGCACAGGCGGAGTCAGAGGTCTCAGTTGTTAAGCTGAGCAAAAGAAGACAGAGACTATTGTTGCTGGAGGTACACAGAGTCTGAAAGACTCAACACTCAGGGAGTTGTTGAAAGTCGAGAAAGAAGAGTGCGTGCGAGTTTTCCATGGAGGAATCAGAGTGGAAAAGCTCGGGAGGTTTAGTACCTTTGTGACATAGTTGAAATAAAGTACAAGAGTTGTGCCAAGGAAGGTTCGATCAGGAGCTGCAAGCGCAGACGTCAGAAAACAAGTGCTGAGAAAGAACACTTAGCCGTTCTCAGGAGGTCCTCGAGAGGGAGGAATCGATGGTCAGGATTCGTCGAAGAGACTGACGAAATCTCGCTAGCCGTCAGATCGTGCAGAGTTACGCAGGGTTTAAGCCCCAACGAGCAGAGGAGTTATCAGGATTTGGCTCATCGAAATATCGGAGTTTCCGTGGTCCTGAAACTCATGTAGAACGAAATTGTGATCCGTGATTTCTCGAAAGGATCTCAGCCATTGATCTCAAGAGGAAACGTGGCAAGAGATTTGAGCAAGTCGGTGTTTGGAGGCATCGGGGTTTCCCGGAGTGAAAAACCCTTACAAACCGAAATCGCGACTGGCGATTTCCCGATGTGGTCAGATCCGTTGATTGGAGGAACACGTGGCGAGAGATACCGAGGAGTCGAGATTTGGCATTTTGGGATTTTCGGAGTCAAGTGCATTGCGTAAGGAAAAATCGCGATCCGTGATTTCCCGATAGCGCAGAGTGGAGGACAAGTGTCGGAGGATTAGGTCTCGCCCTGAGGTGACGACAAGTGGCATCGCAATTCGGGGTTCGTGATTTGGCAAGGTTCGTGACGCTGTGCATCAGGAATAGTGAATACCCCAAGCGCTATTTCCTGATCATTATGGGAGGGTGGGCCCCAGGTCTTTGCTATGGACAGAGGACATGTGGCGTCGGGGTTCGGGGTTCGGGGATTCGTGGCGCCCATGAACTGCGACATTGCATATGTCGATTTCCCAATAGGGAAATTCCTGACAGGAGACAAGGAAGGTGTGACATGGACACTTCATCGGGGTTCGAGGTTTTGTAATATCCGATTTTCACGAGTGCGGGACTCGTGATCCCGCGAGGTCCGACTTCCCGACGTAACACAGGGGAGTCATAAGGATAGTTCTGTGGGTAGAGAAAAGTCCCGATAGGGGATTTGGAGAGCGTTTCAGTTCTTCGGGCCTAAGGGAAAAGAAGGTCCTGGTTGGCGCGTTTGCGTCATAGTGCCCCTACATATCCAGGTTCTTGTAAAAACAAAAATATATGATATGTTAAGATTGCAAAGGTATACTGCAAAGGATATGGTAAAGTAAGGATTCAAAGGTAAACACTGCAATTTTTCAAGTGTATACCAAAAAAGCCAAGACGATGCGTGCAATCATGCTCTTTATAAGCAAGAAACTGTGAGTATGTTAGTATTGTTGATCGTGAGGAAGTAATGTGGCCATGCATTATGATGTTGAACACCATAATATATAACAGCGTAGAAATCAAAACCAATCCATGTCACTATTGAGCAACCCAATTTATCTAAATAACAACGTATGAGCTTTTTATTGTTGACAATATTGGACATTAATTATTGTGAACAATATTGGATGACCCAGTTTAGTGAAATAACAATGGTT
>JZKD02S1808140.1:18187-31234 GCA_000966675.3 Picea glauca
CATTAAAGTATGGTGGTTATTACTCTAAAAAGTTTACAATTTAAAAGTGCCTTGATAGTTTGAATAAATATAATAGGATGGTTTCAATCAAAAGGTGCTTAAATATACTTAAAATCGTTGATATAGTTATGTTATTGTAGAGATGAGATGAGATGATAATTTCCAAGTCACATTTCTAAAAGCCTAATGTGTGTTAAAGAAAAATAGTATGTAAGATGTGAAAATAATGATGAAAAATTGTTGACTAGCGATTTTTGAAGATTCCAAAGAAATGCTGAAAGCAATATCAAAATGAGTAAAGAACTAATTTAAAAATTAGAAAAATGGATATTTTAAATCTCTTGGTTCCTAATAAAGAAAATAGATTTGAATATGGACAATAAAATTTATACTCAATGGTCTTCTCCTTAGTGCTAAATTTTATAAGAGCCTTGTGATGACTTCTAATAGTGCAATGGAAGTAGTGGCGATGTAATAATTCTTGATGAAGTAACCCTAAGGAGATGTAAAGACCACAAATTATTATTACCTTGCATTTTGACCATAACTTCGGGACAAAGTTTCTTAAAGGGTGGGTATATGTAACGCCTCATATTTTGGCCATATGCAGTTAGAATATTGTTTGTTTACTCATGTTACTAATTCAATTCTTATCATTTGTTTGGAGTCAGAATGAGTTAGATTTTTGAGATGTGTACACATAGACCTATTTATGTGTTACATGACATTATTCTTAATGTAATATGCTCATGAAAATGATATTAATTCTCTGATTGTTTAAACATAAAAAATGGGGAATTTTGGTACATGGATACTAGTTCAAGTTATATTATGAATGTATAATAGATGTAAGGAATGATGTAAATAAACATACCTTTTCTAATTGAACATCAATGAAAATATATATTCTTATACGAAATTTGTGTTGCATCTGCATGGATATGAGTTATGGTGAATGAACCTACATGTTAATGAGCTATGTTATAGCTAAATGAGTGTAGTGTTGAGGTAACATGGATGTCGTAGACATGAAGAAGATATTGTATTCTATAAGTCATATTTATTATTTAATTTATGATTTGAAATACTGTTATGATATGTGGCAAATGTAGTTTTGATAGGATGCACAACTTACCCAAAGTGGTTTTTTGATGACATGACTCTAAAAATAGTAGTTGCACAATATGGATTGATGTAGGGTGTTGACCCTAGTTCTATGAGGAGCGGTGGAGTTATTTCCCGTTGTTTTCCCTTCAAAACCTAGAGTTGTGGGAGGGATATGTGAAGTCATGCTCCCCTAGACATGTGATGTTGACTGCTAGTTTCTTTCTATGAAAGCTTGGTCGAGATGTATGCAACTTCTGCTTATAGGTTTTATCTAGAGTTAGGTTAATATAATTAACGCTCCAACTTAGTATAACAACGTAAATGATAGGAAGGAAGATGGAAGTAGGTTAGGAAGGAAGGATTTTTCGATGTTAGTAGAGAATATTGATTGGGGATTAGATGTGCAACTATTGATTACTCATTTGGATCCTACCATGTTTAAAACCCTCTTTGATTCTCTTTTGATATTTAAGTATGATAATCAATTATTGATGAATTATTGTAATTTCGTTCGCTAAGATTATTAAATGATGCATTTACTTCATCCGTTGTCATGCTGCCTTGGTGTGATAATACATGAACTGTGCACTAGAGGCAATGGTTTTTTTACCTTTAGTACATGCAACTATCCACACATACCCTACACATGTATATTATTACAATTAGTTAATGTATTAATTATTAAACTAGATTATTAAGTATTTAATTTAATGGTTTAATGTCTATGTAAATTATATTGCATACACAAATATCTAGTAGCATTAAATACCTTCTTTGACTTTGATTGATGGTTGATATGATGAATTAAATAAGTATGGTGGGTTGTCATGTACATTTTGGAGAAATTTTCATTTTTCATCTAGAAGCTAGCATGAGAGGAAATACTTTGTAGTTTATGTATTTTTATTTTATGCAAGTCATTTATATTTTAGTTTTATTTTAACTTTTCCCAAAAATCTAGATAAGGAAGGTTGATGGATAATAATGATGGTGGTTCAGGAGACTTGGGGAAGGGAAATGAGAACTTGATAAATAGAAGAGGAGGTTGACATGTTGGAGGAGGTTGAGAGGTTGGATAATTCTTGGAAGATATAATTCTTGTGATGGTCTTCTCAGAGCATATGTGCTTTGTTGTTCTTGGAGTCATAGGCACAGAGGGAAAATAAACAGAAAATTTTCTTGGATCTAGGAAGTTGTTTAGGCTCCTAGTTGGCTGGAAGAATTCTATTGTTTCGCTCTAGGAAAGTGGAAAAAAAAAGAAATTCTTAGAAGCATCTTCCTACTACTGGAAGGACTTGGAAATGGTCATCTTCAACATACTAGGGAAAAGGTATTTCACTTGGTATATTTTTTTATGATTTTATTTATATATTTTGATCAATAAGTTAACTTCTTATTGATCTCATCCTCTTATTTAGATTTGTATATTTGGATTCAAATTTTAAATATTTAGCATTGTAAAAATATTAAAAGAGTTATGAATATGTTGTAGGTTATTCCATGCAAGAAAGCATATAATTTTGTTTACACTTAATGCATATGTTTAAGGTGAAAAAATTTCATGGAAATCAATACCTTCCTTTTGAGAATACCCCTTTTCCACCAGTATAGCTTTGTACCTTTCAACTTTATCATCAATGCCCTTTTTCAGTTTTCATGACCCACTCGCAACCTACAACCTTCCTTTCCTTTGGGATTTCTACCAGGTCTTATGTTTTATTCCTCTCTAAGACATCCATTTCTACTTTCACTGCTACTTTCCATTTAGCACTATGAGATACCTTTATATTGTTTCCTAATAACAACTAGGTTCTCCATCACTAGAAATCAAAGCAATAGAAGTAGCATAATTGTCATACCTCTTAGGAAAATTTCTGACCCATGTAGATCTCCATAGAGATTGTTGGTAGCATAATTGTCATACCTCTTAGGAAAATTTCTGACCCATGTAGATCTCCATAGAGATTGTTGTGGTATTTCCTCAATTTCTTAGAATTTTTTTGTATCATTATCTTCTTTTGCAGGATCTTCTTCATGAACATCTTCATGCTCCTTCTCTCATGTATATGGTCAAGTATCAAACTAAATTTTTTGAGTTTGTGATACTTATGCATGTTTCTCTTCAACATCTACATCTAGTTTTATGAGTGACAATTCATTAAATATGAAATTTCCGTTAATTGTTATTTTGTGGAAAGTAGGATCCCACAATCCATATCCCTTATATCCATCACCATACCAAACACAGACATGCCCTTTTTATTTTGGATCTAACTTAGAACATTGATCCTTAGGAATAAGAGCATAGTCCTCATGTTGCACGAAATTGCAAGTAGTCAGTGCTCCCCGATGTATCGTGACAAGGGACTAATAACCTCTCGTGGATCCTTCAAATCCGGCGGTGGTGAGTTTACCAATCACCTGCGGGTTTTGGTATAATGATAGTCATACTACCAACAATTGGTATCAGAGCAGGTTCCTTTTGGCTAAAGGTAGATCAATAAGCTTAAACATGACAGGAACTTCGACCAATAAGCCTCCTCTGTTTGATGGAGTAAATTTTTCTTTCTGGAAGGTTAGAATGAGAACATACATTATGGCCTTAGGTTTTGATGTTTGGGATGTTGTAGAGACTGGATATACAAAACCTGTTGTGCTAGCTTCCAAAGATGATAAGTTATAATTTAGCTTCAATGCAAAGGCAATGAATGCTATCTTGAGTGGGCTTGCTGAAGCTGAATTTGTAAAAGTAATGTAGCTTCATTTTGCCAAAGAGATGTAAGATAAACTCATTAACAGTTATGAAGGAAATGAGAAAGTAAAAGATGACAAACTTCAAATATATAGATTGAAATTTGAACAACTAAAGATGAATGAGGATGAAAAAATTAATAAATATTTCTTAAGAGTTGAGGAGCTTGTGAATGCCATGAAGGGTTTTCGAGAGAATATTGAAGATTCTTATTTAGTTCAAAAGATTTTAAGATCTCTACCAAATAGATTTAATCCAAAAGTTTTTGCAATAGAAGAACTAAATGATCTTAAGACTTTGTCTATTGATCAACTTCTAGGAACTCTAACTGCTTATGAAATGAGGATTAGTAAAGATAAACCCAACTCTAGAGAAACACCATTTAAAGAACATAAGAATGAGGATTCTGAGCCTGATGAAATTGAAGAAAAATTTGTGGGAAGACTAAAGAAAGGATCAGACAAGTACCAAGGAAAGTTGCCCTTAAAATGTTTTAAATGTGGAAAGATAGGTCACTTTGCATCTAAGTGTCCACACAAGAAGAAGGACCAGAACTCTGAAGGTGAAGAGAAGTAAAAATCCAAGAGATTTGGTAAAAATAAAAGTTTATGTGTAAACAATGATGACTCTTCAGGAGACACGGATAGTGATTCTTCTTGTGAAGATAAGGTTAATGAATTTATGATTATGGCCAAAGAGGATTATGATAATAAAAACACATGAAGTGATGTTAATGATGAAGAATTTGTGGTTGATATGGAAGGTGAATTAATCCATTCTTTAGAATAAATTGACAGACTCGGACTTAAGAAGAGAAAACAAAAACAATTGTTGATGTAGTTTGAAAGGAATGGTAAAGAACCAAGTGAAGATTTTGTTTTGTTAAAAGTAGAATTAGAAGAGGCAAAGAAAATAGAGGACATTCTGAAACAACAACATTCTGAAACAACAATTATTAGAGAAGAAGGCAAGATGTGAAGCCTTGGAAGAAGAGGTAGTAAAAACCAGAAAAGAGATGGAGAATTTTAAAGCATTGTATCTCCAAAATCTTCCAAGCATTAAAGCCTCAACATAACTAAACGAAATTCTAATCAAACAAATATCTCCTTTGTTGAAGACTGGTTTAAGCTATGTAAGTGATTCGAGAAGCAAACAGACATAAAACAAAGAACCAGTAAAAATGATCAAGTTCCAAGTCAGTAGACAATCAGACCATGTGAGTACTTTGCCACCAAAAGCTAGTAAAGATAAGATGATCCCTGATAAAAAAACAAAGATATCAGAAGATGGATCAACAAATGCCAATAAGAAGTTCATCCTCCAGGTACCAACATTTCTTCCATGGTTACTGTTTTTACTGCTCCAATTTTGGTCATAAGATTGCAAATTGTCAAATTAAGTTTAGAGACATGCAGCTGAGGAGATCATGAAATAAACAATATTTGCAACATAGAAATAAATAGCCAATGGGTAGACAAAGTTGCATCAATCACTTTTACCTATTGAAAAATGAGGTCGAATGCTATAACTATCATAACTTCGGCCACAAAGCTGCAAACTGTCATCTGAAAAATTACAAAGAAGATCCAAGGATAAAACCCTTAGCTAGAAATGCCAGCACATGGAAAAATAATGATAGTGAAAAATGTGGTCTATTACTTTCCGCTCAAAGACAAAAGAACCCCTGGTATATTGACATTGGATGTTCCAAACATATGACTGGAGACAAAAGTATGTTTTTGTCTCAAAGTGAAAGCAAATTAGGAAATGTAACCTTTGGAAATGATGCACCGAGAAAAATCAAAGGTAAAGGAATGGTAAGTCTAAGTAATGGAAAAGGGAAAGTTCAAGATGTGTTGTTTGTATATGGTATGAAACATAATATTCTTAGTGTCATTCAAGTTTGTTATAGAGGATGCAAATTTGTTTTCACTTCTAAAGATTGTAAAATACAATCTGTGAATTCAGGACAATTGATTGCAAAAGGCATAAAGAACAGAAAACAATGTCTATGTTTTGAAAGAAGAAAAAGAAGAATGTCACTTAAGAAAGTATGATTAAAGTTGGTTATGGCATGGGAGACTTGGACACCTAAATTTTCATCATCTAATCAAACTTAAAAATAGTGGGGCAGTAAAACATCTTCCAAAAATATCAAATCCATATGATTCTGTATGCAAACCTTGCCAAATAGGAAATCTCACTCAGACATAGTTTAAATCTAAGAACTTTGCATCAACAAAGAAATCAATTCGGTTAGTACATATGGATTTATGTGGACCATCAAGGAAGGAAGGTATAGGAAAAGAAAAATATTTCATGTTGATTATTGATGATTATTCTAGACTTACATGGGTTCCGTTTCTGAAAGAAAAATGTGAAGCATTTGAAAAATTCAAAGTGTTTAAGGCTCTGACTGAGAATCAAATAGGAAAAAGATTGAAGGAAATAAGGTATGATAGAGGAGGATATTTTAGTTCAGGAGACTTCAAATAGCTTTGTGATAAACATGGGATCAAAAGAGAGTATACTATTCCAAGGACTCCACAACAAAATGTAGTAGTTGAGGGGCAAAATAGACCACTTCAGGAGATGGCAAGATCAATGATGAATGAAAGGAATATTGCTCAGACATATTGGGTAGAAGAAATTCATGCAGCAGTACATATTCTTAACAAATATCATCTCAAGCCACAAAGTGACAAGACTCCTTATGAACTATGGTTTGGAAGACCTGCTTCATTCAAGCATTTTAAAGTCTTTAGGAGTAAGTGTTATATCATGAAAAATGGTGAAAATCTTGGCAAATATGATGACAGGGCTGATGAAGGTATCTTCTTAGGGTATTCTACAAACAATAAAGGATACAGATTCTATAGTAAGAGGCTGCATAAATTGGTTGATTGTATTGACATAAAACTTGATGAAGAAATCCCAGTACGAGATGTAAGTAGTGTTGAATCAACAACAAAGGATATAGTTGAAGTTGAAGATGAACATGTCCAAGAATAAGAAAAAGAAGACTCTGAGTTAGATAAAGATACAAATACTCAGTAAAACTCAAATCAACAGACATCATCAAACCCTTCCTCCATAATTACTCAAAAGAATTATCTTGCAAGTCAGATAATTGGTGAAAAAGACAAAGGTGTACAAACCAGGAGAAGGATAATCAAAGACACAGAGCAATCACATATAGCCTTCATATCCATGGTGGAACCCAAGAACTTTAATGAATCCAGTAAATATGTAAATTGGTTAAAATCAATGAATGAGGAACTGGATCAGATTGAGAAGAACAATACTTGGGAGATTGTTCCTAGACCTATAGATAAGAATGCAATTGGATTGAAATGGGTGTTTAAGAACAAAATGAATGAACAAGGGAAAAATGTTAGGAATAAATCCATATTGGTCTGTAAGGGGTATACACAAGTTGAGGGATAGGATTTTGATCAAACCTTTGCACCAATGGCAAGATTGGAAGCCATCAGAATGTTTTTTGCCTCTGCATGTCATAAGAACTTTAAATTATATCAGATCGATGTTAAGTTGACATTTCTTAATGGATATCTAGAAGAACATGTATATGTGGAGCAACCCAAAGGATTTTCACTGACAGATAATCCTGACTATGTCTGTAAGTTGAAAAAGGCATGATATGGAATGAAACAGGCACCACGAGCCTGGTATTATAGACTCGAAAAATTTCTACAGGACAAAGGGTTCAAGAAAGGTATTGTTGACAATAATATATACATTAAGTCTGAAGGTGATGATTTATTAGTTGTTTTGGTTTATGTAGATGACATCATTTTTGGATGCACTAATGACCCTTCTTTTTTTGGTTTTCTAATTCAATGCAAATTGAGTTTGATATGTCCATGATAGGAGAACTATCATATTTTCTTTGTTTACGAATCAATAAGAGTTCTGTGGGGATATTTATCTCTCAAGAAAAGTATTTTAAAGAGATGTTAAATAGGTTTCAGACGAAAGATTCTACACCTGTGAGCACACCTATGGTGGTTGGTTGCAACCTCAGTAAAGATGATATTACACCTGATGTTGATCAAAGAACATATCGATCAATGACAGGAAGTCTTCTGTACATCACAACATCTTGTCCTGATATAATGCAAGCTGGTGGAATGGTAGGTCGTTATCAGTATGCTCCTAAACAAAGTCATTTAGTAGATGTCAAGAAGATATTCAAATATTTGAAGGGTACAATGACTTATGGTCTTTGGTATCCTAGAAATCATAATTTTTAATTAATTGCATATTCATATGTTGATTGGGCAAACTATTTGGATGAGAGAAAGGGCACCAGTGGAGGTGCATTCTTCTTAGGTGATTTGCTAGTAGTATGGCTTAGTAAGAATCAAGGATCTATTTCATTATCAACTACAGAGGCAGAGCACATTGCTGCTGCTACTTGTTGCACTCAAATTTTATGGATGATACAAACTCTTGTAGATTTGAAGGTAACTTATATTGATCCAATTCCACTTCACTGTGATAACAGCAGTGCCATTAGTGTCTCCAAGAATCCTATTCTCCATTCAAAGACGAAGCATATACCAATAAAGTATCATTTTCTCAAAGAGTAGGTTACAAATAGAGTTGTTCAGCTGAATTATATTCCTTCCAGAGAACAAATTGCAGACATCTTTACTAAAACTCTAGCCAAGACACCATTTGAATATCTCCGTCAAAATATGGGTGTCATCCCTTCTCTTACCTAAGAGATTCCATCCTGTCAGTGGGATTATGTGTTGGTCAAATATCTGATACCTCCGAAAAGTACTGCAACAACTCATGGGGAGCATGTTTTCTTTGACATTGATGTCAAAGGGGGAGAAAAGGATTGAATTAATTGAAGGATAGGATAAGCGGGGCAAAACGATTGAGAATTCGATCACCCGAATATTCGTTAGCCATCAGATCAAATTAAGTGAAGGAAAGGATAAGAGGGGAAAAAAGGTTGAGAATTCGATATCTGAATTTTCATGAGCTATCAGATTGATTTAAGTGGAAGGATAGGATAAGTAAGGGATGAGATCTGAGATCTTGATCACTCGAATTTCATTCAGTCGTCAGATCGAAATAAATGGAAGGATAGGATAAGTAGAGATGGAGAGTTGTTGGATTTAATCCAAGGAAAATATGCATCATAGACAAATCGAGTCGTTGATCTAAGATATTGATCAAATGAACATCATTTGTTTCAGGTCTAAAGATGTGAGGAGATTACACTTCGAAAAAATCTCACTTCAAGATTTTTTAGTTTGAGTTTTGAAATTCCCGAAGCCCGGAGAGCCGGAGAGCCGAAATAAAGTCTCGACCACTGGATTATCCAAAGTAGATCTGAATCATCAGATCATCCGAAGAATATCTCAAGCATCAGATCGTCTTAAGTGAATCTGTGTCGTCTGATCCAGAGCATCATTTTGAGTTTTGAAATTCTCGAAGCTCGGAGAGCCGGAGAGAAGAAATACAATCTCGATCGCCCGATCATCCAAAGTAGATTTCATTCATCAGATCGTCTGAAGAATATCTCAAGCGTCAGATCGTGAATATGGCCCGTCTGATCTAGAGCATTATCTTAAGTTTTGAAATAAATAAATTATTGACTGTCGGATCATCCGAAGTAGATCTCACTCGTCAAACCGTCCGAAGAAGATCTCAAGCATTAGATCGTTTGAAGTAAATCTGGGTTGTCTCATCCAGAAAATATGTGGTGTAATCCTATGGACTCCAGGTAAAGACCTGAAGTAAGCCTCAAACGTCCAATCCAAGAGGACACGTGGTAGTAATATGCATACTTTGAGGGGAAGTAAAGTTTGAGACTTGAGATTTCAGAAGTCCATAGACCTGAAGGAGATCTCGACTGTTGATCGAGAAAGGGGCTGCAAAACCGCTGATATGGTTGAAAGGTCAAATTCCCTAAGTAGAGGAAGAGTCGTTGATTGAGAAGGACAGGTGTCCACAAATCATAAACTCCGAAAGATTGGCGTACGGAGAAAATACGGGTTTGAGATTTGAAACTCCCAGAGACTGGATCACGAAGTAAATCACAATCATTGATTTAGGAAGGCTAGATCTTATCCTCAAAACTTGAAAGGACATATCTGAACCATCCATTTAGGAGAACCATCAATATCGTGAGATCGACGGTTCCATCGCATTGTGGGGTCAGAACATGCTCGAGTCTTAATTTTTCGTGAGCGGGCCACAATCAAAACCACGGTATGACCAAAGGCATATGTGGAGATTTGTACTGAATTACGGGGTGAAAAGAGGATTTCCCTCAAACAACCTTTGGTCGCGCCCATAATCACATGGTCACATGAGAGCATCTCTCAAGGTCACATCAGTGAAAGATTGAGGAAGGAGCTAGCGCTGCTAGGATCCACATCGAAGGTTACACATTGAAAAATCAAAAAACATCTACGCGTATAATCCAACAACGCTGACTAAACAAAATATGATCGAAGGGTTGTTGTTTCACTTCATGGTTTCTTGATCAGTTACAATTTAGTTACACTAACTGAATCATTATTCTGGGGCATTGGAATCATTATTCTTGAGCAGTTTGAGATTCCCGACTCAGGCGTTGGATATTTGGAGTGTAACGGATGATGAGAGAAGGAATAAAGGAAAAATGTCGTCACAGAGGCAGGCTTATGTTTCTCGGTAAAACAAGTTGAACTGTATGTAATGAACATGATAGTAGGAACAAAGTGAGAAAATGCATATATGAAGAATATAATCTTGACAGAGAAAAAACTGTGAAATGAGCAGACTGTACGAGAATCTAAGAGCATGAGAAGAAAAGAGAAAGAGAAGATGGAAAGAGACAACAAGTGGAGCCAAGCATGAACAGACAGAAGCAGAATAGAATTGTAGAACATAGAAGAAGTGGTAAGCTTTGATATGTCTGTATTGTTGTAAGGTATTATTCAAGTAAAGATTTAGAAAACATGGTGGTAGGGTGGTGCTAGGGAGGATTGTTGTCCTCAGAGTTTCAAGTGGGTGCTTGAACACAAGGAGTTGTATCTTCCATTTGGTTGTAGCCAGAAAAACTAGGGTGGTAGGGTGGTGAAAGGGAGAACCATTGTTCTCTGTTATACAGGTTGGTGCCTATGTGACTTGAAGTTGGTGCTTCCATCCAGTTGGTGCTGGAACACTCAGGGAGTTGGTGCTTCCTTCTAGTGTGTGCTAGAGAAACCAGAAGGTTGGTGCTCTCTACAAGTTGCATCTTGTTAAAGAAGAGGTTGTAGCCTCATTTTGAGTTGGTGCTCAAACATTGATGATGTACAGAACTTAAAACACTGCCTATAATTCTAGGAAGAATAGGTTTTCTCCATTTATGGGTTTCCTCATGAATATCTATCTTTGTGTATATCATATGTGTGATTGATGTTTATTATTTCTGTTGTTCATGACTTGCATAATATTGATGATCACATGGAGAACATCAATAATATTTAAATAGGCATAAAATTGTTTAAGCACAGTAACAACTAATTCACCCCCCCTCTCAGTTGTCTTAGTATTTCCAACACCTCACAACAACAAAAAATTAATATCTGAATAATCACAAGGTTGACCTGTCCACACCTCTTATGATATCTTACAATTTATTTCAACTCACGATGATTGATTTACCAGACAACATGCTATAAAAATTTCTCCCACCCATAATTCTTGCTACAACTTGGCATTACTGAGCATTCTCCTTGCTCTCTCTAGAAGATTCATATTCATGCGTTCAACAACACCATTTTTCTAAGGAGTATGCATAATGGTTTTATGTCTTTCATTCTGAGCTTATTTAAAATAATATTCAAATTCCTTAGATGTGACCTCACTTGCATTATTGGTTCTCAAACATTTGATTGACCTTCCGGTACTCTTTTCAACCAAATCTCTAAATTGCTTAAAAGCATTAAATACATCAACTTTTCTTTTTAATATATAGATCCACACATTTCTAGAGTAATCATCTATAAATGTTACAAAAGATGACGATCCTTCAAAAGAAACTTTAGGAGATGGTCCCCAAACATCTTAATGGATATAATAAAGGATATCTTTACTAATATGTTTTCTCATTTTAAACTTTGGTCTACAATATTTTCCATAAATACAATGTTTGCACAAATTAAAATTTAGAGATTTTATGCTTGGAAGTAACTTACGATCTCCCAGAGCCTTAAGCCCTTTCTTGTTCATATGACCTAAACGTTGATGCCATAAACATGTAGATCAATCACTTGCACCTCTAGATACTACAACTACTTGATTCATTTCAGTCCTTCCTTCTAGCTGATAAAGATTCTTGATCATTTTACCCTTCATAACTACTAAGATGCCTTTTGACACCTTCAATACTCTACCTTGAACTGTACATATATAACAACGAGAATCTAGAATTCCCAAATATATTAGGTGTTTTCTAAATTTAGGTATATACCTCACATCTATTAATGTTATTACAGTATCATCATACATTTTAACCTTGATACTACCAATCCCAACAATTTTACAAGAAATATCATTTGCCATAAAAACAACATCGTTATCTATACATTGGTAAGTTGAGAAGCAATTTCTATGTTCAAACACATATGATTAGACTATGATGTTGTGAAACATTACAAGTAGATAACACCTCATCAACCATACCTCAACTTGAACTTGTTTCAATTGAATTTGCTTCCTTTGTGGAGTCGTCTTTGGATGCTTGTTGTCTTTTCGAACAATCCTTCTTGAGAATCCCATATTTTCTATAGTACCAACATTTTAGCTTACCTTTCTTTCCTTTTGACTTAGATCTTGATGTACCTCTCTAATTATGCCCTCTTTCTTTGGATCGACCTTTGGCCACCATTTTTTGTGATGTTAAGGTTTCTTGACTAGATTTTATCCTCATATCTTCAGTCAACCAAGCTCCCATAATAGTATCATAATTAAGCACATCTATCGAGATAAATATAATAGAGGTGACTAAATGATCCCAAAACTTAGGCAATGAACACAATAATGGAACTACCTCATCTTCATATTTGAATTTTACATCCATACTAGTCAACTGGCATGTAAGAGTATTGAAATTATTTAAATGGTAATCAATTTTTGTACCTTCTTTCATTCACAAACTATATAGCTTCCTTTTCAAG
>JZKD02S1808140.1:34124-47625 GCA_000966675.3 Picea glauca
CATGCATATACATTAAAATTCTCATATGAGAATCCTTATCTATATTAATGTCCAATTTAGAAATTTGTGTTTATCTACATGATGTCTTGCATATATTTTATGTAATTATGAACTACTATCCACATACCAAAGTTCCACATTTCAATTTGCATGTTTAAACAAATCATAAAACAATCATCATCATAAACATATAACAATAAAAATAATATCCCGCAACACATAAATCTATCGAGATTCATACATATCAAATGTCTATATGATTATAACTAAACCCAACAAATACTAAGCAATAAATCACTAAGATAAGAAAAAATCAAAGTTCTAACCTTCTAAGGCCAAAATATAGGTTGTTACATTTACAAATCCCTAGATCACAACTATGATCTAAAATAGACTAATCCCTCCTTGCATGTCTTTCCATGTAGCTCCCCATTTTAACCTATACAAGAATAAATATATATCTTTCCAAATAATTATGCAAGGAAAAATTCAAATCAAAATCTGTATTGCAATGAAATAAGAATCATGCAAAAAAGAACATTTCTTATCCCAAGAAATAAAAAACATTTTTTCCAGAGATACAAGACTTAACCTTATATCACAAATTTCTTTTCCATCCAATGAAGTGTTATTTCCATGTCATGCCTTTCCATGCCATGTGTTTCCTTGCCATGCCATGAATTGCCTTTCCTTTCCATGCCATGTCATGCCTTTCCATGCCTTTCCTTGCCATGGCTTTCCTTACCTTTCCATGCCTTGCCTTGCCATGCCATGTCATGCATTGTCTTTCCTTGACATGCCACGCCATTACTTTCCATGCCATGTCATGCCTTGCATTTCCTTGTGTTTCCATGCCATGCCATGCCTTGCCTTCCCATGGATTGCATTGCATTGCATTGCCTTGCCATTACATGTAATGTCTTTCCATGTGATTCCTTTCCTTGACATGTCATGTCATTCCATTCCTTGACATTCCATGTCATGTCATGCCATGCCTTGCCTTTCCTTTCCTTTCCATGCCATGCCATGCCTTTCCATGTCATGCCTTGCCTTTCCTTGTCATGTCATACCTTGCCTTGCCATGCCATGCCATACCTTGCCTTTCCATACCATGCCATGGCATGCCTTGAATTTCCTTGTCTTTCCATGCCATGCCTTGCATTACCTTTCCATGCCATGCCATGCCTTTCGTTTTCAGGCCATTCGTTTCCTTTTCATGTTATTCCATACCATGAATTTCCTTTATAGTCCATGCCATGTTATGTCATGCAATGCCTTTCCATGCAATTCCATACCTTTAATTTCCATGCCATGGCTAGCCTTGCCATGCCATGCCTTGCATTTCCTTACCTTTCCATCCCATGTCTTGTGTTTCCTTACCATGTCATTCCATATCATGCCATGCCATGTCATGCCATACCTTTCCATGCCTTGCCTTACCCTGCCAAGCTATGCCTTACCTTACCATGTCATTCCATGTCATGCCTTGACATGCCATGTGTTTCCTTTCCATGTCATGTCTTGCCTTTCCATGACTTTCCATGCCATGCCTTGCCTTTCCTTGTCATTCCATGCCATGACATGCCTTGCATTTCTCTGTCTTGCCATGTCATGTCATGCCTTGTCATGCCATGCCTCTCCTTGCCTTACCATTCCATGCCATGTCATTCCATGTCTTTCCATGCCATGTCATTCATTTCCATGCCATTCCATGCCTTGCATTCCCATGACATATCATGCCATGCCTTGCCATGCCTTTTGTTGCATTGTATTTCTTTGCATTTTCTTGCCTTTCCTTTCCATGTCATGGCTTGCATTTCCTTGTGTTGCATTGTCTTGCCTATCATTGCCTTGCCTTGCCTTAGCTAACCACAATTCATCTAAAAGGTAATTTCATTATGATATTCATAAAACTAATTGTTTGTAAAAATTACAATCAAAGGATTCATTAAGCATGAACTTCTACAACTTGTTATCCCATCTATCTTAGATAAAATAATTGCATGAGAATTTCAATGTCATAACATAAGCTCTCTTTGTTCATATATTTTAGTTATATTCATAGTTGTGAAACATGGATTATCATAATTAATTGGATTATATTAGGAATATTTTGGATTGCATGAAAATAAGCATAACTTCAAGGCCTTATTTAAAATAAAAACTTATCTTTCAACTCAATAACTTTTATAGCAATATATAACATGTAGACCTAGACCTAGACCTAGACCTCGCCTGGCCTTGCCATGTATAGATTCTCTTATCCTTTTCATGAGATATCTTTCCTTGCCTTGCCTTTCATTGCCTTTCCTTTCATTGTTATAACTAGACCTAGACATATATCTAGACATTTCCTTGCCATCCCTTGTCTTGCCATGGTCTAGGTCATGTTATAGGTTATGGCCTATGTCATGGTATACGTCATGGTAACGACATAGGTATAGGTATTCATTAAGGTATAGGTATATTTCCAACATATCCCTAAATGGATTGAGGAGGCGAGGTACAACTCAGGATAAAAAGCAAACCAGGACTCAAATGGATGAACCATCAGTTGCATTAGATCCGGGGCACCGTGTTTCAGCTAGTGAGGCCCTTTCACTATCATTCTATTTCCCGGAAAAACATTTGTTGCAGGATCTCCTGGACTAGGGAAAAACATTTGTTGCAAGCACGTCCGCCCATAGGATCTTCTCTTCTTTGCTGGCCCGAAGAACACTAAGGCTCTTCTATTTCCCTATCGGGAAATTCGTACCCACAACAACCTCTCCACAGAATCTACTTTTTACAATCGGGAGATCAGACTTATTCTCGCGATCTTGCTAGTTCGTGAGTCGAAGCTTTTGACTCTTCCTTCCCAATCTTGCGATACCCGAACTGGCGATACGATTATGGCTCCTTTCCTTGTCGGCACCCTCCCCACATGTAACCATAGGCTAGGGCTTAAATGTTAGTGCCTCTCGCAACTCGCACCTTCATGAGTTCATGAGTTGAACTCTCGTGCCCTCCTGTTACGACTTCCCGAGATGCGATAGGTCAACGTCGGGTTGACTCCTCCCGTGACGCTTTTCACTATTCACAACCTCGCAGGTTGAAGTGTTGAGCCTTCACACTCTTATCCCGTGAATCCCCGAGATGTGAGAATTCAATGGAGTGTTGACTCCTCTCTCCAGGCAACATGTGCCCACGAGTCAACTACGCAGGCCTCACCTTATGGATCTACCACGTGGCCACACAAACCTCGGCTCTCGACACTTCATGACTTCTAATGTCGAAAGTGACCCCTCTCAACCTCCGAGTCCCCGAATGCGCGATAGGCGATGGGGTTTTCTATCCAACAGTCCTCCTACGACCCAGATCCAACAACTATCCTTCTTCCTCGCTCCTCGTGTTTTTGCAACTTGGAGTACCCAATGTTTGGGCTCTCACCCTACGAACTTCCAAGTTCGTGAGATATTTCGATCTCTGCCACCTGTCCTCCTCAGATGGATGGCTCCTGGTCTTCTCGCCACTTCGCCGCCTCTCGTGTCCTTACGCTTCGTGACCCTTGACACCAAGTTCTTAGCCCTTCTACTCACGAAATCCTGACATACGATGTTCGAGTCGATCCAACAATCCTCATGGCCCTGATCAACGGATCTGCCCCTCCTAATATTTGAAACTTTTCAGAATACGTCATCGTATCTCCCCTGCACATCCACAAGATCTACCGACTCACGGAGATTCACGGATTCTCCTCGGAGAATACCGACCGTCCATTCCTTCTCTAGTGGTTCCTATGAAATGACTAAGTGTTCCTCCTCCGGCACTCTCCCACTTGCTTGCAAACTTACGACGCCTCTTGCACCTTCAAGGCACAACTTGTCTACGTTGTTCTTCAACAAACTCAAAGGCCTATCCTTCCTGCGCTTTTCCCATGGTTTTAAGTTCTCAGAAAGAAACTCCTTGCTCGCACTCCTTGCGACAACCTTCAAATACTTTCAAGTGTTTGAATACTTCGACTCTGCGTACACCTGTAGCAGCAGTCCTTCAACTCTCTACTCAGATTCACAACTCTGAGACTTCTCTTGGCCTGCGCACTCCTTGCACGACTCCTATACTCAACTACACTTCTAGGTGAATGAGAACAAAAGCTATCTCTATCTGAACCCTCTCTCAACGCACTCCTTGCGGACACTTCAACTGCACTCCTTGCAGGAATTCTCTGGCTCAAATAGAGAAACAATTGAAACTCATTCCTTCACCCTTTCAGACTTCAATTCAGACATGAAATCATATACACAACATTTAAAAGAAAATGTATAACAGGAAGCAAACATTCATGAGCATATCATCAATACACAGAGAATAGACACAAAACCATGAATTTGAATCAATCTCTCTCTATTAATTCAAATATCTGTACATGGGTGTTCGTACACATCTCTCTGCCTGCTCTTGCTCTTCTCCTGCTTCAATAATGTTACAATGCACAATGATGGTGTCTATATCCCGTTTCTCTCTTGCGCTCTACAACTGTCTAATCTACATATTCAATTCTATCTACTTTACATTAACTATTTTAAATGCCGTCTACCTACTAAGGAAGAGATAAATCTACTCAAGGTCCATTACATTATACAAGTGTGCTTCATTAAATTTCGACATTAATGTTCGCGCAACAATTCCAAGGTGAAATTCAAAATTTTGTGCTGGCTTGTCCAACTATCCAATTGCTTCCGCGTTGGCTCTCTTGATGTGGGAGATGCTCCTGCATCATACTCCCTTGCTTGAAAACTTTTCATGGGCTCCTGTCCATGAGCTACTGCATGGTATTTCCATGCTTCGGTATTTCTGCTTCAATCTCCCAGCTGGCATCTTCAACTGGATGGTTCTTTCATTTGACCAGATACTCAAAGTATTGCTTTCGCCTGGTCCTTTTGCTTACTCTCTTGTCTAGTACACATTCCATCCGCGGCTTCTCTGCAACTGGCATTTGCTTCATCCATTGGATTATTGGCTGCTCAGTTCCAGTCTCTGTTTCTTTAGCTCGATATGGGTACAAATCCGAGATATTGAATATCAGAGAAATTTCGATCCCATCGGGTAATTCAATCTCATAAGCATTTGCCCCGAATTTCCTCAAGACCTTGCATGGCCCGATTTTCTTCATCTTCATTTTATTTTATGTTCCTCTCAGGAACCTTTCTCTCCTCAAATGTTCCAAAACCAGATCACCAAATTCAAACTGAAGTTGTCTCTGATGCTTATCTGCTCTGCGCTTATACTCCTAACTTGATTTCTGCAGTCGCTCCTTCACCTGACTGTGAAGTTCTTTCATCGCTTCTGCGAATTCCTCTGCACTAGCGCTTCTGGTCACAGTCTGTTATGAATCCCTCAATTCAGAAATTCTTCTTGGTTACATGCCATAGACAACCTAAAATAGACTTTTCCCTATACTCTTGTTCACTGAGTCATTATACGTGAACTCTGCCTGTGGTAATATGTGGTCCCACTGGCTGTGGTGCTCTATCACCAAGCTTCTTAGCAAGTCTCCCAGACTTATGTTGACCACTTCTGTCTATCCATCCATCTGAGGATGATAAGCCGAACTAAACATCAAATTAGTTCCTAGCTTCTTCCATAAGGTCCTCCAAAAATGCCCTATGAATTTCGTGTCTCTGTCCGAAACTATGCTTCTCGGCAACCCAGGAAGTCGAATGACCTCTTTGAAAAACAGGTTAGCAATGTGAGTTGCATCACTGGTCTTCTGGCATGGGATGAAGTGTTCCATTTTGGAAAATCTATCCACTACCACAAAGATTGAATCAACACCTCTTTGTGTTCTTGGCAACCCCAATACAAAATCCATGCTAATCGCATCCCACGGCCTCTCTGGTATGGGCAATGGTTGATAGAATCTCGCATTCTTCTTTCTTCCCTTCGAATGTTGGAAAATTATACATCTATCTACAAATCTCTTGACATCTGCTCACATTCCTGGCCAAAAATATGACTCATTCAGCTTCGGGAATGTTTTTTCATGGCCAAAGTGTCCTGCCAATCCTCCACTGTGTTTCTCTTTCAGCAAATTCTCCCTCATGGAGCATTTCAGAATACACAGTTGATTGCCCTTGAACAACAATACTTCCTGGATCATGTATTCGGCCCATTGGCTTCTGTCTCTAAGAACTGGATTCTCAGCTGCTTCATACACTTCCCCAAAATATGGATCTTCTGCGTACATGTTCCTGAGATCATCAAAACCCAATGTTTTGACTCTGAACTCCTGCAACAACAAACACTTCCTGCTCAAAGCATCAACAACTTTGTTAGAAGTACCAGAAATATGTTTTATCACAAATGTGAAATTTTGCATATACTCAACCCATTTGACATGTTTCTGATTCAACTTCTGCTGTTGAGTCACAAACTGCAGTGCATGATTATCACTGTATAGAACAAACTCCTTGGGTATCAAGTAATGCCAACATTTCTTCAATGCTTGTATGATAGAATAAAATTCCTTATCATATGTGGAGTACTTCGATTTCGCCTCATTCATCTTCTCGCTGAAATACGCTATCAGCCTATCTTCTTGACTTAAGCTCACCCCTATCGCAAATCCACTTGCATCGCATTTCACCTGAAATGTCTTTTGAAAATCAGGCAACACCAGAATTGGTTGTTCCATAATTTTCCTCTTCAACAGATTAAAACTCTTCTCAGCCTCTTCTGTCTAGTGAAAAGACTTATGCCGCTTCTTCACTGTATCCATCATCGCTGCACAAATTCCACTGAAATTTCTAATGAATTATCGGTAGAAACTAGCCAATCCATGAAAACTTCTCACCTCGAAAATATTCCTCGGTGATGGCCAATTCTTGATTACCTCCACTTTATTTGGATCCATCCTCAACTCATTTGTCGAAATAAAAAATTCCAAGTAAATGAGTTCTGTCTTCATGAATGAGGACTTCTTCATATTTATCAACAACTTCTCCTGTTGTAATTTCTGCATTACTGTAGCCAATTGCTTCAGATGCTCTGCCACTGTCTTGTTGTAGATCAGTATGTCATCCAAATACACAATGACAAATTTCCCGATGAACTCCCTCAGGACTTCGTTCATCAACCTCATGAAGGTACTTGGCGCATTTGTTAAGCCAAATGGCATAACAAGCCATTCATACAACCCTTCATTTGTTTTGAATGTTGTCTTCCATTCATCACCTTCTCTCATGAAAATCTAGTGATAACCGCTTTTCAAATCAATCTTTGAAAAGAATTTTGCTCCACTTAAGCAATCCATCAAATCATCCATTCTTGGCAATGGGAATTTGTACCTGATGGTTATCTTGTTTATCGCCCTTGAATCAGTGCAGATCCTCGAGCCTCCATCTTTCTTCGAACTGAGTACTGTTGGAACAACACACAGACTCAAGCTTTCCCTGACCAAACCTTTGTCCAACAACTCCTGGACTTGTCTTTTAACTTCTTCATTCTCTTGCAGCATCAATCTGTACACGGCTTTGTTTGGTAAACTGGATCCTGGTATGAGATCGATATGATGACTCACACTTCTCATCGGTGGCAACGAACTAGGAAATTCATCCACTATTATATCAGCGAACTCTTCCAGCAGTTCCTGAATTTCATCTCGTAATTCATCCACTCTTGTGCTGCTCAGAACAATCTTCGGTTTCCTGACCACAAAGAATTGTGGATCCTCCTTCTTCTTAACTTCTATAAGAAGTTCCTTCACACTCATGAGAAGTACAGTGTTGCTTAATTCCGGTTTCACCTCCTTATCCTTTATCGGAAGCAACATGTGTGTCCTCCCATTCTTCTCCAGGGTGTATGTGTTCATTCGCCCATCATGAATCAAATTTATGTCATATTGCCAGGGTCTACCCAACAATAGATGAAAAACATCCATAGGAATGACATCACATAAGATCTTATCATTATATCCTCCTATCTTGAATGCAACTAAACATTGTTTTTTGACAGTTACCTGGTGTCCTTTATGTAGCCTCGAAACTATGTATGGGCTTGGATGATCATTCGTCTCCAGCTCTAGCTTCTTTACCATCTCTTTAAATATGAGATTATCCGTGCTACCACTTTCTGCAATGACCTTTTATACCCTATCCTTGGTCTTGCAAGCAGTCCTAAAAAGTCTGGTCCTTTAGACTGAACTTTCCACCTCCTTCTCAGGTGTCAAAAGGACTTTTTGCATCATCAACGATATTCCGCCTTCAGCGTCTTCGGAATCAACATCCTGCCTCTGTGCTTTGGTCATGTGAGCTTCTCCAATGTCCTTGTTTCTCTCTGGACACTCATAAGATTTGTGTCGATTATTCCCACATGTGAAGCATGTGATTACTCCACCTCTTCCTCTTCCTCTACCTCTAGTACGAGGAAAAGTGTTGTTGTAAGCACAATCTCCTCTCTGCTCATTATGTTGTCCTCTATGTTCAGCATATTTCTACCCTCGTTGTGAGGTTCCAACTCTCTCTATTCGAGTTGGAGGTTTCTTCCATTCCTCCTTGGGCTTCTGGTTTCTGTCCTAGGAAACGACTTTGCCTCTGGGCTAACTTCTGCCTCGGCCCCTCTGACTCTTCTTTCGGCTCAACTTCTCTTCAACTTTCAGAGCCATATGATAAGCATCTTCCACCATTTGGATGGTTACCATGCTCATCTCATCCTGAATGTCGTATCTCAGGCCATTCATATAACTGGCAATTTTTTCATCATCGCTCTCCTGATGACCTGCCCTGATGTTCAGTTTATAGAACTCCTCAGTATATTCTTTTACTGTCATCATCTTTTGTCTTAGGTTCTGCATTCTCTTGAACAGAGTAATTTGATAGTCTCTGGGGATGAATTTCGCCTTCATCTTCGCGATCATTCGATCCCATCTCTTAATCTTCTGCTTGCCCTTGCAGCGTCTATCAGCTTGTAGTTCATCCCACCACAATGTTGCATGTCCTTTCAAGCGTGTAACAACATGCTTGATTTTCTTGTCCTCTTCGACATCTTCATAGTCGAAGTAGGTGTCTAGAGCTCTAATCCAATCTAGAAGCTCCTCTGCATCAAACTTTCCCTCGTAAACTGGAATGTCCATCTTTTCTCTTGCACCCATCCTGGCAATATCTCTGATCAAACGTTCGTTTGATGCATCTTCAACTGCAACTCCTTCCTCGTGTTCAGCCTCAATTTCACTATCGGAATCACTCAGATCCCCTGCATGGGCTGTGCATCTTTGCGTTGTCTCCATGTCTTCGAGTCTAGCTCGGAGATCATGCATTTGTCTCTCTATGGATGGATTTGCCATCTGTCGCCCTCTTCTTCGCGACATCTCCCTATCCTCTGGATCGGGTGACTATCTATCTCTTCTCAGCGGCATGGTGAATTCTCCTCTTCTCTGCTAGAGAAAGTAAAGAACCTTTCTGCGCTCTGATACCTACTTTGACGTAGGTGCACTCGCAAGCACGTCCGCCCACATGATCTTCTCTTCTTTGCTGGCCCGAAGAACACTAAGGCTCTTCTATTTCCCAATCGCAAAATCCGTACCCACAACAACCTCTCCATGGAATCTCCTCTTTACAATCGACATATCGGACTAATTCTCACGATCTCGCTAGTTCGTGAGTCGAAGCTTCTGACTCTTCCTTCCCAATCTTGCGATACCCGAACCGGCAATACGGTTATGGCTCCTTTCCTTGTCAGCACCCTCCCCACATGTAACCATAGGCTAGGGCTTAAATGTCAGCGACTCTTGCAACTCGCACCTTCATGAGTTCGTGAGTTGAACTCTCGTGCGTTCCTGTTATGAATTCCTGAGACGCGATAGGTCAACGTCGGGTTGACTCCTCCCTTGACGCTTTTTGCTATTCGCGATCTCGCAGGTTGAAGCGTCGAGCCTTCGCTCTCTTATCTCGCGAATCCCTGAGATGCGAGAATTCAACGGAGTGTTGACTCCTCTCTCCAGGCAACGCATGTCCACCAGTCAACTACGCGGGCCTCACCTTATGGCTCTGCCACATGTCCACATGAACCTCGGCTCTCGGCACTTCACGACTTTTGATGTCGAAAGTGACCCCTCTCAACCTCCGAGTCCACGAATGCACGATAGGTGATGGGGTTTCCGATCCAACGGTCCTCCTACGACCCAGATCCAACAGCTATCCTTCTTCCTCGCTCCTCGCATTTTCGTGACTTGGAGTACCCAATGTTTGGGTTCTCACCCTGTGAACTTCCGAGTTCGTGAGATCTTTCGATCTCTACCACATGTCCTCCTCAGATGGACGACTCCTAGTCTTCTCGCCAATTCGCTGCCTCTCGTGTCCTTGCACTTCGCGACCCTTGACACCAAGTTCTCAGCCCTTCTACTCACAAAATCCCGACATACGATGTTCGAGTCGATCCAACAATCCTCATGGCCCTGATCAATGGCTTTGCCCCTCCTGAGCTTTGAACCTTTTGGGAATACGTCGCCGTATCTCCCCTGCACATCCACAAGATCTATCGATTCACGGAGATTCACGGATTCTCCTCGGAGAATATCGATCGTCCGTTCCTTCTCTGGTGGTTCCTGCGAAATGACTAAGTGTTCCTCCTCCGACACTCGCCCAATTTCTCACAAACTTACGACGCCTCTTGAACCTTCAAGGCACAACTTGTCTATGTTGTTCTTCAACAAACTCAAAGGCCTATCCTTCCTAAGCGTTTCCCATGGTTTTAAGTTCTCAGAAAGAAACTCCTTGCGGAAACCTTCAAATACTTTCAACTGTTTGAATACTTCGACTCTGCACACACCTGCAGCAACAATCCTTCAACTCTTTACTCAGATTCGCAACCCTAAGACTTCTCTTGGCCTGCGCACTCCTTTTACGGCTCCTTCACTCAACTTCACTTCTAGGTGAATGAGAACAAAATCTATCTCTATCTGAACCCTCTGTTAATGTACTCCTTGCAGACACTTCAACTGCACTCCTTGTAGGAATTCTCTGGCTCAAATAGAGAAACAATTGAAATTCATTCCTTCACCCTTTCAGACTTCAATTCAGACATGAAATCATATACACATCATTTAAAAGAAAATGTATAACAGGAAGCAAACATTCATGAGAATATCATCAATACACAGAGAATAGACACAAAACCATGAATTTGAATCAATCCCTCTCTATTAATTCAAATATCTGTACATGGGTGTTCTTACACAGCTCTTTTCTTGCTCTTGCTCTTCTCCTTCTTCAATAATGTTACAATGCATAATGAGGGTGTCTATATCCCGTTTCCCTCTTGCGCTCTACAACTGTCTAATCTACATATTCAATTCTATCTACTTTACATTAACTATTTTAAATTTCGTCTACCTACTAAGGATGAGAGCAATCCTCTCAAGGTCCATTACATTATACAAGTGCGCTTCATTAAATTTCCACATTAATGTTCGCGCAACAATTCCAAGGTGAAATTCAAAATTTTGTGTTGGCTTGTTCAGCTGTCCAATTGCTTCCGCGCTGGCTCACTTGATGTGGGAGATTATCCTGCATCATTCAAGAACACTATGTCATGTGATTTGGGTAGTGTGGTCATGTCGGCCTTGGCTAAAAAAACATTATATATCTTGTGGAACTCCATTATGCTTCGTGGTGTGGATTATATGCCCTCTGACCAAATTGCCAACATGTCCCTAAATGGCTTCAGGATGCAAGTTGCAACTCATGATAAAACTAAAATCAAGACTCAGATGGATGAAGCATAGGTTTCATTGTATCCAGGGCACTGGGTTTCATCTAGAGGGGCCCCTCCATTGTCATTATGTTTCTCGGGAGAAAAATTGTTGTAGGATCTTCAAGAATAGGTTTTTGCTCAATGAGACAAAGTGGAAATTCTAAAAAAGAGGTCAATTTTCAAGAACACCGTGTCAGTTGATTGTGGGTAGTGTGGTCATGTGGGACTTGGCCAAACATACATGAGGGAGGGTACAAAACTATGTTATGTTGCTCGGTCTGGATTTTATTCCCACATAAAAAATTGCAAACATGTCCCTAAATGGCTTGAGGACGTGAGTTGCAACTCAGGATAAAACTCAAATTGGTACTCCGATGGATGAATCGTCATTTTCATTGGATTTGAGACACCACGTTTTATCTAGTGGGGACCCTCCACTATGATTTTCGTCCCTGAAAAAATGTTTGTTGCAGGATCTTCGGAACTAGGGTTTTGTTGAATGATGCATAATGTAAATTCTAAATAAGAGGTCAATTTTGAACAATAATGTGTCAGGTGATTTTGGGTAGCATGGTCACATGGGCCTTGTCCAAATAGACATGCGTGAGACTACATAACTTAGTTATGCATCTCGGTGTGAATTTTATGCCTTCAGACCAAATTTCCAACATGTCCTTCAATTGCTTGAGGAAGTGAGTTGAAAATCATGATAAAACTCAAACTGAGACGCAAATGGATGAACCTTCAATTGAAATAGATATGGAGCACCAAGTTTCATCTAATGGTCCCCCTCCCCTATCATTATATTTCCAAAAAAAAGAGTTTGTTGCAGGATCTTCAGGACTAGGGTTTTTCTCAATGAGGCATAGTGCAAATTTTGAACAAGTTGATTTTCAAGAACACTGTGTTGGGTGATTATAGGTAGTGTGATCATGTGGGCCTTGGCCAAAAAGACATGACAGAGCTTACAAAACTTTGTTATGCTTTTCGGTGTGGATTTTATGCCCCCAAAACAAATTGACAACATGTCCATGAATGGCTTGGGGAGGCGAGTTGCAACTCACAATAAAACTCAAACCGTGACTCAGATGTATTAATCATTGGTTGCATTGGATCCAGAGAATTGAGTTTCATCTAGTGGGGCCCCTCTGTTATCATTTTGTTTCCCGGAAAATCATTTGTTGCAGGATCTTCGAGACTAGGGTTTTGCTTAGTGATTATTACATATGTTTGGAAATTTAACACCATGTAAGGCTAGACAAGGAAAGGCATGGAATGGCGAGGCATGGTATGGCATGGAAAGGAAAGGAAATGCAAGGCATGGCATAGAATTTCATGGAGAGGCAATGCAAGGCATGGCATGGCATGGAAAATAAAGGTAATGCAAGACATGGCATGGAAAGGAAACAAATGGCATGGAAAGGCATTGAAAGGCAAGGAAATACAAGGCATGTAATGACATGGCATGGAAATGAATGGTATGGCATGGAAAGGAAAGGAAATGCAATTCATGGCATGGCATGGAAAGGAAATGCATGAAATGGCATGACATGAAAAGGAAAGGCATGGCATGGCATGGCATGGCATGGAAATCCATGGAAATGCAAGGCATGGCATGGAATAACATGGAAAGGAAATGCATGACATTGCTTGTGATCTGGATTATTTTCGGCACGAAATGAGAGCGGAGATATAATAAAGAAATGCACAGAGATATCGCGTATATCCAGTAATATAATAGAAATATATTAGAGATGCAACCATAAACACAGAG
>JZKD02S1808140.1:54925-71164 GCA_000966675.3 Picea glauca
AAATGTACTAATAAAAATGACTTTAATATTTTTATTGTATAAGTAAATTAAAAAAAATTAAATATAGAAGTTTATAAAAAATTTCACAATTAAATGAACAATTTATCTTAACAAATTTTACAACCATGAATTCAAAAATAAAATTATAAATAATTTTTTTATTTTTATTTTATAAATTGACTTAAACATGTTTAAGTAGTTCTTTCTTCCAATAATTAGAAAATTTAGATAATGTAAGTATTTATAAATATGGATATCTACAATTTTAAAATTATATAAAATATGGATATGCAGAATTTTAAATTTATATCAATATATTTATATTAATAAAAGATGTATTTTATATTATTAGATAACAGTAACTATATGTGAAATAATATAATTTATTATATATAATTAAAACTATAATTATAGTAAATTATTACATATAATATAATATATTATATAAAATTAATACTATAATCATAACTAATTTCATAATGTAAATAATATTTAATTACAAAATTTTGTATAAAAAATAATATTAAAATATAAATTAGATCCATTATAATTATTAATTGTGTATTTATTTATTTATTTTTTGTTGATGTGGCTGAATCTGTTAGCATCGAGATTAATTTGTGGTTTGAGAAATGGCAGGGCATCGAAATTAATCTGTGTATTTATTAATTGAATTTATAAAAATTAAATAAAGATTAAATTTTTGAAAAGATATATATTTTTAATTAATTATAAAAAATACAAAATTGATTATTCTAAATTCATAATTATGTATATTTATAGTGAATATAAAATTGGTTATTGTAAATCCAATTCAATTATAGTATAATCATATTTAATTATTTTAAGACCTATACCTATTAAATCTATTTTTTAATATATAAAAAATTTAATTATTACCAAAAATATTTGCATTTATATGATATCAATATTTTTATTTAAATATTAAATTTATAACATTTAATTTACAAGAAAATTTTATATTTATATTTTTATATATTAGAATTTTTTTTATTTTTTATTTTTATATATTAAATTTATGAAAAAAATTAAAATATAATTAACATTTATTCATATTGAAGGATTTATATTAAAATTTAATTGAATGCTAATAATCCGAAAAGGTCCAAAGCCTTTTTAACATAACTAACATCGTGTAAAGTAGAAAGCATTAACATTGAGTCTTTTTAATAGAACGCAGAAGGCATAACATGAACACAAGATGAAATTTTTTTATGTGAATGGCGACTTCCAAATCAACTTAAATCCGATAAATGGATGAAAGATTTTCTAATTATTCTAATCAAATAAAACAGATGAAAGCTTTTCTAATTATTATAATCAAATAGAATGGAAGAAGACCACTTTGTGAAGCATTTCACACAATATCTTTTGCTCTTGGCGTTTGAAGTAGATACACATGCATACCCTGCATATTTTTGGTGTTCTATGGGTATGTATGAGAATTCTACCTCTGGGAATTTGAAGTAGTTCAAGATGAATGGGATTTGTCACGGGTTGTTCAAGATTTACAAAACAATGATGAATATGTATGCGAAGGAGCGCACCACCAAGGGATTTTTCACTGACTATTCAGGTTGTTTCAATTCCATTTGTCATGGGTTGTTCACGCTTTACAAAAACAATGATGAATATGTATGCGAAGGAGCCCACCAACAAGGGATTTTTCACGGGTCAGATTATCTACATGAACAAAGTAGTGGGTAGAGGAGGCGAATGCGCCATCCTTTCAGACCCTCGACACCTGCCATTCTACTTAAATGGGAGTCGACATACCACTATGCACTTTATGGGAGCCGACATCCTTCCATAAGGCTCCATCCATTCACACCATGGATTCTTGTTGCTCTCCAAAAGAACATAGCTTACGCTTACAAATAAAAATCTAATCAATGAATCTAATAAATACATTCCCATTCCCAATCCAAACTCTTAAAACCCTAAAATATAAATTTCAAAATATTAACTCTTAAAAACAAAAAATCTAAATTTCAAAACATTATTGCAGTATGAAGTTGAAGCAACAAATAAACCTAGAAAGCGAGTGTTTAAATAACCTAATCATTCGTCGTGAAAATTTTTAAAAGCCTCCCAAACCTCTCATCGAGCATAACTAAGCCTCCTTATGATTCAGGTGTGAGAGAGCATGACCACTCTTATCCGTAGAATAAATCCTTTATAAATATTTGAAATGTGTTAATTTAAATGCACAACAACCATCATTACCACACCATTAGGTTAATTTAAAGGAACGACATCCATTATTACCACACCTACACGCTTCAGCTTCATAAAAACGTGGCCACTATAATAGGATCCCTTCAAAATACTTGAAACGTAACCATAGGATCATTACCACACGGACGCGCTTTACCATTAGGTTAATTCTGCGGCATTTGCATTAGGTTAATTTAAAGGCACAACATCCATCATTACCACACCTACACGCTTCAGCTTCATAAAAACGTGGCCGCTACAATGGGATCCCTTCTAAATACTTGAAACGTGTCAGATGCCTTCATATCCTTCACGCAGTGCCATAGTGAAATGTAACCACAAGATCATTACCACACGGAAGCGCTTCACCTTCATACCACACCAACGCGCTTCACCTTCATAAAAACGTGCTAGGTCATACCTGTTAATCTAGCATTGTTTTAAGTATAATCAAATCTTAATCATTGAACGTGGCAATCTGGCTGTGAGTAAGTAATTGTTTAATCTTATTTAGTAAATGTGAAAAAGTAATCACATAAAGGTATGTCTTTATAAATGAGTGGAAGTGAATTTAACAAAATCTCATCCATTGATTTGAGAGGACAAGAAGAATATGCCAGCATCTTCAATTGCCAACCCTAAGATTGAAATTTATAATTAAAAGGTTGATTAATCGACCGATTCCAATAGGGGGAGCCCTATCGACCTAACAAGAGAAGTTGCAAAACAACAAGTCCATGCTTTAAGTGGAAGGAGTTTGTATTTGATTGATAAGCATAGGCTACTTCTTGAAGCCTGAGCCATTAAAACCAATATTCATGATCGCAGTTGTCCCATAGTCATGGAATTTGCGTCAATAGTCAAAGGCAGCTTCAATTCAAATTTGACATTCAATTCAAATTGTGATGTTGATTCCTTCAAAGTTATCACTTCTATGATCAAGGAAAAAAATGACATATTTGACCTTCAATTCAAATTGTGATGCTGATTTCTTCAAAGTTATCACTTATATGATCAATGAAAAAAAATGGCACAGAAGAAATTAGGAGGTTCATTCTAGTCCAAGAATTAAATGGTAATGTGATTTTTTTTGATACTTTATGTTGACATAAAAGTTTAGTAAAGTGATATAACACATAAAAAAAAATCAAATTGAAACGATCCTTACAACATAAAAATAATTTATATGAAATTTTTATAGGCAAAGCTGGTTTCTGTTGATGTAATTTGGGACAAATTCTTGGCATAGTTCCCAACTTTCTTACCAAACTGAACATAGTGTCAATTGCAATTGCCTCGACTACAAGCAATATGGAGAAGCGTTGGTGCAGTCACGTGAGGCCCAAAATTCTACCAAGCGCCTGGAGGAATTGTTGGAGAAGCCGCTTAAGGAGCTTCAGAAATTAAAAGAATCCATTGAAGACAACGAGAAGTTGTTGAAGCTTGTTTAGAAATTACCTAACGAAGTTTTGTATAATATAATGCTTTCTTCACCCAGAAATATAATAATTATCACTCGCACACAATTTTTCCAATTATTCCACAATTTTTCCAATTATTCCAAAAGAGAGTTTTATCGATTTTGTTTTGCACTACAAAATGGAAAATGGACATCGTTTGCAGTTTAGATGGATCCTTGCTTCACGCACACTCTTTGATTCTGGTGAGTTGTGTAGTTTTTTTTTTTTTTTTTCTTTTCAATGCAATTACAATATGCAGATCTTAATAATGATGTTTCCTCATTTGTGTAGTCGAACAATTCAAATGTTTTTCGTGCAATGCTTGAAGAAAAAGACATAAAGAAAAAGAAATGAAACAAATGCAAATTGATGAGGCTGGAGGAGAGAGTGTGAAAGAGTTTGTGAAGTTTTTGTACACTGCCTAGGTTAGTAATGAAGATATGCATTAGTAATGAAGATATGCATGCCCATTCTAGGGAACCTGTTAGTCTCTCCCATTTCTACCAAGTAAAATCTCTCATCGATCAATAGATTGGATAATTTCCTCTCCAATTTTAATTAGAGAGGAAAATATTTATTTATCGAAGTTTTGAAGATGGCCTACTTATATGAATTGAAGAAAACTAAATATACGGTTCATCGTTTTATTGTTAAGGATGATGTAGACAATGATTTATTTGATATAGCCTTCAAAGAACTGCAAGTGGAGAATCCATATATGGCTCATCAATTATCAAGAGATGTTATTACCCAATTGCTGGGTCTTCAATTGAAGGAGGCAAAGTCAAGCTCATAACAAAATTAGCTTCCATAGAAATGAGCAAACCATATAACTGTACCTGGTCACCCACTCAAAACGTCAACGAATAGGCCACAATTATGAGGAGAGGTACTAGCATTTCACTAAGATCCACAACATGCCTACGCGACGCATTGTAAACCTAATCAATAAAATAAATATATATAGTAAAAAAATATAATAAAGATAAAAAAAATGAACATAAAAACTACTAAAGTAAATTTTAATAATCCTTATTATTACAAAAGACAATGATGATGAAGTCGGGCTGCGCACTTTCCATAAAATTCATGCATTGTCGGTTCAAAACTACGTTCAACTTTTGCACTGTGTTTATGATGTGGAAAATCTCTTTTCCAACGCCATGCATCAGGGTTTTCCAGCGCCATGCATTAGGGTTACATTCAATAGTCCTTTTACGTGGCAGTGGAAGTTCTGACCACCTCAATGATAACCAATGGAAGGGTTAAAACATTGGAGCAGTAGCCTGACACAATTTTATGGAAAATATAAACCTCAACACGTGTAATTTGTATGTGGACAGAGGCAATCTGTTGAACACAACACATTTTCTCAAGGAATGTTGGCAATGAGGATTCTAGTTTGATTCTAACAACAACAATGTCATGCCTGCCTCTAGTTTGATTCTACCACTGGATTTCGTTGTTGGAAGGGTGCGTTTTTCTGTGGTTATCATGTTGGCTGCTCTTGGGCTCAAACGAAACTAGCAGGACAAGAGAAAATCTCGTAGCATAGCAAAGCACTAACATATACATACATGTAAAAGCTGCCATTAGAGTTGCAAAGGCTAGGAAGACCACGTGCATACTTGTTGAAGGAGACTTGATCCCGAGGGAAGTTGACACAACATTCCGGAGGTTTTACATATTTAAGAGATATATGTTATGCTTTTTCCAGGTGGCAGAGGGAAAATATGATCTGAAGGCGGTCAGAGCCATTTTTTCTCTTGTTATTTGTTTATTTGTTTGGTATTTGGAAGGAAATAGGGAGGGAGATGGTTTTGTGGGAGCTGACATTGGTCTTGATTATGTCTTAAGGATCTATGTTGCAACTGATTACGGTTGCAGTTGATTATGTTCTGAGGATCTCTGTCCGCATGCAACCAATTGCTTCTCTCCATGGCCCATTTGTTCAAAGTCATAAGCGTTGCAGCTATTATGTCCTGAGGATATCTATCCACATATTGTTTCTTTCATAAGTTTCAAATGGAACACATCCATATGAGGCCAAATAAGACTTCACTTTTTTCAATTGGTTAAACAAATGTGGTGTAAGTATTTAATTGGTTGAGAAAAAGTGTTAAGTGAAATATAAACTAAAAAAAAATTAGGTTAAATACTTGGATTTGTGTGCCAGACTAATAGAAAAATTGGAATCTGTTTTCAATAGTCCCTGCTGCCTTAAGGCGGGGACAATAATATTGGAATCAGGACGACAAACAATGAAATTAAAGCAATATTACATTGTAGGAATCCTGATTGCAATCGAACGGAAGGTGAAAACTCCCTTAGAGAATGCGGATTTCTCAGTTAATTTGGCTTTCAAGTATCTTCAAGACCGTAATAAGATGAATACATGGCGGAATGTCTCGCTGAAAATTAAAAACTCGCCAAAACTCGGTGCCCTCTTATGGGTAGTGCCATGGTAGTTACTCGGCGAAACCTACGGAAAAGACGCACCGTTTGTTTCCTTCCTATGTAAATAGCTTGAGGAAAACATGGGCCACCTTTTATCATGCACAATCTTCTCGACATGCTGGGCTGGAATAGCTTATACTAATTGGACGGGGAAAATTCACTAATCAGGTGGATTGGCAATATTCAGTGATGACCAAAGAGCGCCTTTCAGGTGTGAGTATAGAATAGATCCCTGGGTTTTTGTAATGTGGAATTTGGAAAGTATTGAATCTACAAACATTAACTATAATGTAGTTTTTGGTTTTTGTGTTGATGTCTTTGTTAAAATGGATTTGATAATGATATTTTCAAACAATGCGACAAAATATTGCATAATAATTAATGGTTACTTGAACAAATAATAATTTTTTTAATTAAAAACACGATGTCTCTAACATAGTCAACAATGATTTTTTTTATTAAAAACACGATGTCTCTAACATAGTCAACAATGAGAATATTCAAAATTAAATATTATTAATTCAATCTATAAATTGCTAAGTGACAATTTTGGCTGGTCAATAACAAGGTGTTTTTTTGATACTCAACAAAATACTTGGAAATATCAAAATAATTGAATCTAGAAAGTAATAAATGATAATTTTCACTGGTATTATTCTTACTTGTTTAGACAAAATTAACTAAAAATAGAATATGGATAGCTGAACATTAAATTGTTATGGTTGTAAACATGTTCTAAGTGTTGTAAACAAATAAGAATATTGATTACCATTGCCGAGTGGATATTTTCCTTTTGAAGAGTTTTACCATGTAAATATTGTGTTAATTGTGTGATTGCTACTATGTTTGTTATTTTCCATTAAAACTTGTTTAGTTTATGCTTTAGTTGTGCAACAAGTGGTACCAGAACAGGTGAACCTAGCCGAGAAGATCTACGTTAACTAAGGTAGAGACGAACCTGTTTCAAGAACTCGATTCGCGTGCTAGAAGAGGATGGAGTAGGGGCAATATTTTTTAGCTTATGGCTCCCCGAGCCTTGTTGGAGGGGAAATAAACTATCTCAAACTTACGTTCTCAAAAATTTCGATGATCGTCGCTCCCTTCGCCATTATGGAAGGATGATAAGGATGATAAGCCTATCATCATCACACTCTTCAACATCTGGGAGGGGCGATAACCAGTGATCATTGTTGATCACATTTTGTTAGAGGCACGATACCCATGAACGAGGTATTAAAGCAGACCTTTTTTGTTACAACATGCAGACACACATGACGTATGAATACGTATGTTTTGCATCATTATGCACAAAGTTGCATTTTTTTAGAATCAAGTGTAACTAGAACAACCTCTAAATCGCGGCTGGAGAAGGCCAAAAGGTATCCGCTGGTAAAATTCTCGACCCAGTAAAAACCCTCAGCCTAGTAAAATTCCTAGCCCAGTAAAAATATCCAATTTAATTATAAAGAAAACCTAATTGATACAATAAAAACGCCAGGCACGCCCGCCTAGTAAAAATCCTTAGCTTAATTAAAAGAAACTTAATTATTGCCCAGTGAATCTTCAAAGACCTGCCAAACATTATCAAAACGCCATGAATATTACGAAAATTCTTTGCAAAACACCTTAAGATCATCGAGAGGTCCTACTTGTAAAATAAAATTGCTCTGAAAGTGCCGCAATGAGAAGAGGAAAACGCACGTTGGACACAAAATATTTGGAATGGTTGGGGTGTATTTATAAAACCGAAAGGTGCGAATGGAAATATAGGGACTCGGGAGCCTTTAAAATATATATATATATATATCCAAAAGTTTAGCAAAAGCCCAATTTTTTTTGTCATATTCCAATCTTAAACCGTCTGTAAAACTGTAAAGATTGTGGCATTACAAACGCTTAGCATGTAAGAGTCTTAGATTTCTATTTTATCCTCTAAATTTGAGTAGAATACCATCTAATACCAGAATAATAGTTCATTTCTCAAGAATCGAAATGCGCAGAACCACTACAAAAATAATTCAATCTAATTTTTCGAATGCATTAAAATCAAAATGCGCAGAATCGCGACAAAATTCATTCAATCAAAATTTTTGAATGCAATAAAATCACTAATCCTTGCATTGAGTTAAACGAGAACAATGGAGATGCAGTGGTAGCTGCCATCTTCCATTCGGCCTTCATGCATCCATATAAAATGAAACACACGAACAATGGCTGGCATATTCCTTTTGACTTGCATGCATCCATATAAAATGAAACGCGTGGACAGTGGACAGCCGAAAAATGAAATGCGCCAATAGCTGAGGAAAGCCAAAAAATTAAAGGTGCCAACAACTAGAAAATGAAATGCCTCGACAACTGAGGAAATCCTAATGTGTAATCCCAAAGGTTAATCATTTAAACGTGGCAATCATATTGTGCTACAGTAATTTATTAATATAATTAGGTAAATGTTAAAAAGTAAACAGGTTAACTGATTCATTCAAAAATACAAGGAAGTTATGAAGAGTAAATCACATTCATTGATTTGGGACGAGGACTGAGAATATGCCAGCATCTTCAATTGTTAGTCATCAGATTAGAATTTTAGATTAAAAGGTGATTAATTGTGCCCATTGCCAATAGGTGTACGCCTTTCGGCGTAAATATGCATAAGTGGGTGGAGGATGTCCTATTAAAAATTATTTGTTTAAAATGTGGATACTTTAAAGGTTTTAAAATATATATTAAACCTTTTTAGTATAGATCTTTTTTGGTTCAACCTTAAACTTTATATTTTTGGGTTTCAACAGTTATTGTTCCTCCATAATAATAATAAATTAGTATTATAAACTGTAGTTTTGGGGAATTTGTGCAAATGGAAAAGTACATAGTTCAAAGTTTGAGATAGAGAAATTCAACGGAAAAATAAATAAATTCAACTATGGAAGTTCAAGATGCGGGTTCTTCTTTTGCATCAAGGATTGCAGAAGGCATTGGCAGGTAGGTCAAAGAAACCCATAAATATGTCAAATGAGGACTTGAAAGATCTGGATGCAAGAGCTCTCAATACCATTCATTTGTGTCTAGCAGATGGCATTATGTTTAATATCGTCGAAGAGGTAACAACAACTCGCTTATGGAGCAAGATGGAAATCTTAAATTTTATGATGAAATCCTTAACGAACAAAATCTACTTGAAAAGGAAGCTATATAGTTTGTGAATGAAAGAAGGTACAAAAATTGATTACCATTTAAATAATTTCAATACTCTTACATGCCAGTTGACTAGTATGGATGTAAAATTCAAAGATGAAGATGAGGTAGTTCCATTATTTTGTTCATTGCCTAAGTATTGGGATCATTTAGTCACCTCTATTAGATTTATCTCAATAGATGTGCTTAATTATGATACTATTATGGGAGCTTGGTTGACTGAAGATATGATGAGAAAATCTAGTCAAGAAACCTTAACATCACAAACAATGGTGGCCAAAGGTCGCTCCAAAGAAAGAGGGCATAATTAGAGAGGTACATCAAGATCTAAGTCAAAAGGAAAGAAAGGTAAGCTAAAATGTTGGTACTGTAGAAAATCTAGGATTCTCAAGAAGGATTATTCGAAAAGACAACAAGCATCCAAAGAGGACTCCACAAAGGAAGCAAATTCAATTGAAACAAGTTCAAGTTCAGGTATGGTTGATGAGGTGTTATCTACTTGTAATGTTTCACAACATCATAGTCCAATCATATGTGTTTGAACATAGAAATTTCTTCTCAACTTACCAATGTATAGATAACGAGGTTGTTTTTATGGGAAATGATATTTTTTGTAAAATTGTTGGGATTGGTAGTATCAAGGTTAAAATGTATGATGATACTGTAATAACATTAATAGATGTGAGGTATATACCTAAATTTAGAAAACACCTAATATATTTGGGAACTCTAGATTCTCGTTGTTATATTTGGGAAGGGTAAAAGGATCGATAATCTTTATCAGCTAGAAGGAAGGACTGAAATAAATCAAGTAGTTGTAGTATCTAAAGGTGCAAGTGATTGATCTACCTGTTTATGGCATCAACGTTTAGGTCATACGAACAAGAAAGGGCTTAAGGCTCTGGGAGATCGTAAGTTACTTCCAAGCGTAAAATCTCTGAATTTGAATTTGTGCAAGCATTGTATTTTTGGAAAATATTGTAGACAAAAGTTTAAAATGAGAAAACATATTAGTAAAGGTATCCTTTATTATATCCATTAAGACGTTTGGGGACCATCTCCTAAAGTTTCTTTTGAAGGATCGTCATATTTTGTAACATTTATATATGATTACTCTAGAAAGGTGTGGATCTATATATTAAAAAGAAAAGTTGATGTATTTAATGCTTTTAAGCAATTTAGAGATTTGGTTGAAAAGAGTACCGGAAGGTCAATCGAATGTTTGAGAACCAATAATGCAAGTGAGGTCACATCTAAGGAATTTGAAAATTATTTCAAAGAAGCTCAGAACAAAAGACATAAAACCATTATGCATACTCCTTAGAAAAATGGTGTTGTTGAATGCATGAATATGAATCTTCTAGAGAGAGCAAGGAGAATGCTCAGTAATGCCAAGTTGTAGCAAGAATTATGGGCGGGATAAATTTTTATAGCATGTTGTCTGGTAAATCAATCATCATGAGTCGCAATAAATTGTAAGATCCGAGAAGAGGTGGTCAGGTCACCCTTGTGATTATTCAGATATTAAATTGTTGTTGTTGTGAGGTGTTGGAAATACTAAGACAACTGAGAGGGGGGGTGAATTAGTTGTTACTGTGCTTAAACAATTTTATGCCTCTTAAAATATTATTGATGTTCTCCATGTGATCATCAATATTATGCAAGTCATGAACAACATAAATAATAAACATCAATCACACATATGATATACACAAAGACAAATATTCATGAGGAAACCCATAAAGGGAGAAAACCTATTCTTCCTAGAATTATAGGCAGTGTTTTAAGTTATGTACATCATCAATGTTTGAGCACCAACTCAAAATGAGGCTACAACCTATTCTTTAACAAGATGCAACTTGTAGAGAGCACCAACCTTCTGGTTTCTCTAGCACCCACTAGAAGGAAGCACCAACTCCCTGAGTGTTCCAACACCAACTGGATGGAAGCACCAACTTCAAGTCACACAGGAACCAACCTTTATAACAGAGAACAATGGTTCTCCCTTGCACCACCCTACCACCCTAGTTTTTATGGCTGCAACCAAATGGAAGCTACAACTCCTTGTGTTCAAGCACCCACTTGAAACTCTGAGGACAAAAATCCTCCCTAGCACCACCCTACCACCCTGTTTTCTAAATATTTACTTGAATAGTACCTTACAACAATACAAACATATCAAAGATTACCACTTCTTCTATGTTCTGCAATTATGTTCTGCTTCTGTCTATTCATGCTTGGCTCCACTTGTTGTCTCTTTCCATCTTCTCTTTCTCTTTTCTTCTCATGCTCTTAGGTTCTCATAGAGTCTGCTCATTTCACAATTTTTTCTCTGTCAAGATTATATTCTTCATATATGCATTTTCTCACTCTGTTCCTACTATCATTTTCATTACATACAGTTCAACTTATTTTACCGAGAAACATCAGCCTGCCTCTGTGACGACATATCCAACGCCCGAGTCAGGAATCTCAAACTGCTCAAGAATAATGATTCCAGTGCCCCAGAACAATGAGTCAGTTAGTGTAACTGAATTGTAATTGATCAAGAAACCATGAAGTGAAACAACAACCCTTTGATCATATTTTGTTTAGTCAGCGTTATTGGATTATACGCGTAGATGTTTTTTGATTTTTCAATGCGTAACCTTCGATGTGGAGCCTAGCAGCGCTAGCTCCTTCCTCAATATTTCACTGATGTGACCTTGGGAGATGCTCTCATGTGACCATGTGATTGCGGGCACGACCAAAGGTGGTTTGAGAGAAATCCTCTTTTCACCCCGTAATTCACTACAAAGCTCCACATATGCCTTTGGTCATACCGTGGTTTTGATTGTGGCCCGCTCACGAAAAATTAAGACTCGAGCATGTTCTGACCCCACAATGTGAAGGAACCGCCGACCTCACGATCTAGATGGTTCTCCCGAATGGACGGTTCAGATATGTCCTTTCAAGTATTACAGATAATATCTAGCCTTCCTAAATCAATGACTGTGATTTACTTCGTGATCCAGGCTCTGGGAGTTTCAAATCTCAAACCCTTCTTTTCTCCGTATGCCAATCTTCCGGAGTTAATTATCTGTGGAAACCTGTCCTTCTCAATCAACGACTCTTCCTCTACTTAGGGAATTTGACCTTTCAACCAGATCAACGGTTTTGCAGCCCCTTTCTCTATCAACGATCGAGATCTCCTTCGGGTCTCCGGACTTCTGAAATCTCAAGTCTCAAACTTTACTTCCCCTCAAAGTATGCATATTACTACCACGTGTCCTCTTGGATTGGACGTTTGAGGCTTACTTTGGGTCTTTACCCGGAGTCCACAGGATTACACCAGATCTTTTCTGGATCAGATGACCCAGATTTACTTCAGACGATCTGATCCTTGAGATCTTCTTTGGACAGTCTGACGAGTGAGATCTACTTCGGATGATCCGACAGTCAATAATTTATTTATTTCAAAACTTAAACTGATGCTCTAGATCAGACGAGACATATTCACGATCTGACGCTTGAGATATTCTTCAAACGATCTGATGAATGATATCTACTTCGGATGATCGGGCGATCGAGATTGTATTTCATCTCTCCGGATCTCCGAGCTTCGAGAATTTAAAAACGTAAATTGACGCTCTGGATCAGACGACCCAGATTCACTTCAGATGATCTGATGCTTGAGATATTCTTCAGATTATCTGATGAATGAGATTTACTTTGGATGATCCAGTGGTCGAGAATGTATTTCGGCTCTCCGGCTCTCCGGGCTTCGGGAATTTCAAAACTCAAACTGAAAAATCTTGAAGTGAGATTTTTTCGAAGCGTAATCTCCTCACAACTTTAGACCCAAAACAAATGATGTTCATTTGGTCAAGATCTTAGATCAACGACTCGATCTGTCTGCGATGCATATTTGCCTTGGATTAAATCCAACAACTCTGCATCTCTACTTATCCTATCCTTCCATTTATTTCGATCTGACGACTGAATGAAATTTGGGTGATCAAGATCTCAGATCTCATCCCTTACTTATCGTATCCTTCCACTTAAATCAATCTGACAACTGACGAAAATTCGGATAGTCGAATTCTCAATCGTTTTTCCCCTCTTATCCTTTCCTTCACTTAATTTGATCCGATGGCTAACGAATATTCGGGTGATCGAATTCTCAATCGTTTTTCCCCGCTTATCCTATCCTTCCATTACTTCAATCATTTTCTCCCCCTTTGACATCAATGTCAAAGAAAACATGCTCCCCATGAGTTGTTGCAGTACTTTTCGGAGGTATCAGATATTTGACCAACACATAATCCCCCTGACAGGATGGACTCTCTTAGGTAAGAGAAGGGATGACACCCATATTTTGACGGAGATATTCAAATGTTGTCTTGGCTAGATTTTTAGTAATGATGTCCGCAATTTGTTCTCTGGAAGGAATATAATTCAGCTGAACAACTCTATTTGTAACCTACTCTTTGAGAAAATGATACTTTTTTGGTATATGCTTCGTCTTTGAATGGAGAACAGGATTCTTGGAGACACTAATGGCACTGGTGTTATCACAATGAAGTGGAATTGGATCAATATAAGTTACCTTCAAATCTACAAGAGTTTGTATCATCCATAAAATTTGAGTGCAACAAGTAGCAACAACAATGTACTCTGCCTCTGTAGTTGATAATGAAATAGATCCTTGATTCTTACTAAGCCATACTACTAACGAATCACCTAAGAAGAATGCACCTCCACTGGTGCCCTTTCTCTCATCCAAATAGTTTTCCCAATCAACATCTAAGTATGCAATTAATTGAAAATTATGATTTCTAGGATACCAAAGACCATACGTCATTGTACCCTTCAAATATTTGAATATCTTCTTGACAACTACTAAATGACTTTGTTTAGGAGCATACTGATAACGACCTACCATTCCACCAGCTTGCATTATATTAGGACAAGATGTTGTGATGTACAAAAGATTACCTGTCATTGATCGATATGTTCTTTGATCAACATCAGGTGTAATATCATCTTTACTGAGGTTGCAACCAACCACCATAGGTGTGCTCACAGGTGTATAATCTTCCGTCTAAAACCTCTTTAACATCTCTTTCAAATACTTTTGTTGAGAGATAAATATCCCCGCAGAACTCTGATTGATTCGTAAACAAAGAAAATATCATAGTTCTCCTATCATGGACATCTCAAACTCAATTTGCATTGAATTAGAAAACCAATGAAATGAAGGGTCATTAGTGCATCCAAAAATGATGTCATCTACATAAACCAAAACAACTAATAAATCATCACCTTTAGACTTAATGTATATATTATTGTCAACAATACCTTTCTTGAACCCTTTGTCCTGTAGAAATTTTCGAGTCTATAATACCAGGTTCGTGGTGCCTGTTTCAGTCCATATCATGCCTTTTTCAACTTACAGACATAGTCAGGATTATATGTCAGTGAAAATCCTTTGGGTTGCTCCACATATACATGTTCTTCTAGATCTCCATTAAGAAATGTCAACTTAACATTCATCTGATATACTTTAAAGTTCTTATGACATGCATAGGCAAAAAAAATTTTGATGGCTTCCAATCTTGCCATTGGTGCAAAGGTCTCATCAAAATCCTATCCCTCAACTTGTGTATACCCCTTACAGACCAATATGGATTTATTCCTAACAATTTTCCCTTGTTCATTCATTTTGTTCTTAAACACCCATTTCAAGCCAATTGCATTCTTATCTACAGGTCTAGGAACAATCTCCCAAGTATTGTTCTTCTCAATCTGATCCAGTTCCTCATTCATTGATTTTAACCAATTTACATATTTACTGGCTTCATTAAAGTTCTTGGGTTCCACCATGGATATGAAGGCTATATGTGATTGCTCCGTGTATTTGAGTATCCTTCTCCTGGTTTGTACACCTTTGTCTTTTTCACCAATTATCTGACTTGCAAGATGATTCTTTTGAGTAATTATGGAGGAAGGGTTTGATGATGTCTGTTGATTTGAGTTTTCCTGAGTATTTGTATCTTTATCTAACTCAGAGTCTTCTTTTTCTTATTCTTGGACATGTTCATCTTCAACTTCAACTATATCCTCTGTTGTTGATTCAACACTACTTACATCTCGTACTAGGATTTATTCATCAAGTTTTATGTCAATACAATCAACCAATTTATGCAGCCTCTTAGTATAGCATCTGTATCCTTTACTATTTGTAGAATACCCTAAGAAGATACCTTCATCGACCCTGTCATCATATTTGCCAAGATTTTCACCATTTTTCTTGATATAGCACTTACTCCTAAAGACTTTAAAATGCTTGAATGAAGCAGGTCTTCCAAACCATAGTTCATAATGAGTCTTGTCACTTTGTAGCTTGAGATGAGATTTGTTAAGAATATGTACTTATTTATTTTACTTTCCATTGGATACTCCAAAATAAGATGCTATTAAAATCGTGAGTTACATCCATAGTTTTCAATATATGTTTTGCATTGCTTAAATTATGGTTTTTAATGAATAAATCAATTCAACACCCTAAAAAAGTGAGAGAACCCAGAATATGTGATTTCAAGCACTGAAATCTTCAATGTCACCTATCCTTCTAAATTTGTGACTAGGTTTTGAGAAAAACTCATGGGAAAAATATGCAAAAGGTAAAAATATAGAATGTTTATACTAAGTAATAGTTATATATATATATATATATATATATATATATAGTTTTTCTCCGTTTACTACATCATCTATCTTCATTGTACCCCAACAAAAAAATAAAAATAAAATTTTAAGGACTAGTCAACTCACAACAATTATCAACATCATTTCCAAGTTGGGTTCCATGCTCTATAGATTTCATACACACCAATCTCTCCACTCG
>JZKD02S1808151.1:10095-24757 GCA_000966675.3 Picea glauca
AAAACATGCAGTTCACTTTCCAAGAAGAACTCTGATTAATGAGAAAAGAAAACCAAATTATAAAGACCCAAACAAACAACCCAATCCAATACTTTCAATGAAAGCAAAAACAAAAACAAACCAAGGAGCTTCTCAATGCAAATGAAAAATTGTCCTTTCGAACCAACAAGCACAAGAGAAACACCAAACACTCAACTCTCAACCAATCCCTGGTTCTCAGCCAGTCAGATACACTCAACTCCAGAAGTAAGAGAGAATGAAAATGCCAACAAGAGCTAAGAAATGAAAGTCAAGCTTCAAAGGCAAGAAAACACGTAGAAAACCTAGATCAATTCCAGCAAGCCAACTATAGCAAAAGATATGTAAGTCACTGATTCAGTAAGCCAAAGAGGTGTAAATCAACATATATGAGCAATTGACAGAGTCAAAATTTGAATTCAAAAATTTTAAAAAATATGTTCGTAGGCCAGTGTGGAACACAGTGCGAGAAACTAGTGTTCTCGCATGCCACTTTGATGCAGCATGCGAACTGTTCGCATTGAAATATATATGCAGAGTGCGAACTTTCAAGGTTCTCGCAGGCTGTTAATGGAAACAGTGTGAGAATCCCTGAAACTAATGAAAAATTTGAAAGATCAAGCAAAAATCAAACTGGCTTATAGACCCATAAGGTCTCTCAGGGTATCCTGAGGACTCAGAGACTGACAAATCAAAAGAAAAATGCAAACAGAGAAAATGGCCACAGAAAATTCAAAAACCATAAAGAAAAAGGGATAGCTCCCCATTGGAGTCGCCAATTTTGTTATAGGATAAATCCGTGAGTGCAGACACAAACCGATCTCCCTAGATCCACCTAGTATCTAGAACAAAACATGACAGAATAATACACTTTCCCTAGATCTAGCCTATTGAATGAACTAAGAGATAAGGGTTATGGACATACCTTATGAATGATTTCCTTAGATATCTGTTGTTGCAAGCTTCACTCCAATGCTCTCGTCTCGTCCAAATCACAACAAAATGAACCAATCGAAGTAAAGGCGGATTAATATATTCAATGACTAGTCTATACATATGATCAAGGAATTATGTAATAAAGTGACATCATCTTTATGGGAAAGGGACATATTGCTGTATTGAATTAATTGAAAGTGAAACTTACAACCTGAGCCTTGATGTCATAGGTCTCCTTTCGATGGCTCCTGGCTCTGACACACACACTTGCTCATGCATGAAGAAAATCAACCACTTGTGATGACCTTGCTGTTGTCTCTAGCTGCTGTAGCATCAATCCTCCATACAGTTTTGCACTAATTCTCTAATCAATCTCTTGCTAACTTGTTGCTTGCTTAACTTAACCCTTTCCATGAGAAATCTCCTCAATATATAGGAGAAGATAGATTAGTTACTTGGATAGGGAATGATCCCAAGATATCTGAAATGCCAACTCCTGAATAACCATTCGAAAGCCAACTCACCCTTCTAGAAGGTTCGAGATTTTTATATTTTTCCTCTTTAAGAGCATGTTCGTACCCTAACAATGAGTACAGTGCGAGAATTTTGCACCCTAGCTTAAGGTAGCCTGCGAGAATCAGTCATTCTCGTAGGAGAATATATAAGTAGCCTGCGAACATGTTTCAAAATGTGATTTATAGAAGAAGACAACTGTAACTTTTCTCAGGAAAGTGTTCTTGGTAAAGAGCTTGATTTTCCATCATCATAACATCATCATGACATCATCACCATGACCAAATTTGCGGATAACAAGGACCCCATCGGAAGCTTCACCCACTCCGTTATGGACCACACACTATCACCAAGGCCGTGGGGGATAATGCTTTTGAGCTCAACATTCCTCCTTTCCTTGGCCTGCACCCTGTGTTCAACATGGATCTCCTTCGCCCTTATTTCCCACCATTATTGGACACCTCAAAAGTCGCAGAACAACTGACACCAATAGAGCTCAACCCCGACTTCATATAACAAGCATCCAATGATCATATTGTGGACAGAAATATCAAGGGAACTCGACAACAAAGGATCTAGCTTTATCAAGTCATCAAAGCAGGGCAACTCCTGCACTAAGGCAAGTGGCTCACTCGGGGCCAAATTCAGCAGAAATTTTCTCATCTAATGGGGGACCTCAACACAATGGAGACCATTGCTTCCTAAGGAGGGAGGATTGATCCATATGGGTATCGATGGTCACCCACCTTTTCCAATTGGCTCAAAACAATTTTCTGACATTTTTGGCAATTTACTATTTTTAACAGTTTTTACTTTCAGGGCCATTTTGAGGGCCTAAATGAAGGTTTTTTGGTATCGAGCTCCTCAATGATAGATGAAGGCATGATTGAGCTCCCAAAATGAATCTCCTTGACGATACCTTTCCAATGGGCTATCACACGCCTAAAATGGAGATCGTATGCAAAAGTTACGACCCCAGGAAGTTGATGTACTAGCTTACCCAAACGGGGCCCACATGACTTTTGGCGTTTCATCTCCTAGGGTTAGGTTTTTGGATGTCTATGGTTTTTGGAATTATTGCTCATTGTAAAAATGCCTTCAGAGCCTCATTGTAATTTTCTTCTTGCGAATGCACATTGCCGTCACATCTCTTTTCAGAGATAAGCTGCCACCATTCCAGCAAGCTTGTTTCCGCTGCATTTTACAGTTTTCGGCATATTTTGTTATTGAATAGAAAACCAGTTTTATTGTAGCTCTATTATTTTGTGTTAAGCACCTGTTAATAATCTGTATTCATTTCGTTCTACTCATAAAATCCGGATCAGTACTACTCAACCAACATAAGTAAGGAAGAGGTAAAAGACTTGCATATAACCAAAGAGATGATTGTTCAATTGTTTATTGACCATAGAACCAACCAACCCCTTGATTAGAGAGAGGTGTATTTCCATGGAATGGTGCACATTCTGGCCATGGAAATACCACTCAATAGATAGGTGGTTTATGGTATTTGATAAACCTCCTTGTAATGACAAGGCTTTGTTCCCTTGTATTTTCTTTGTAAATTATGGGTTGCCATGTTTATTGGTGAATTATAGGGGGTTGGTTTTGGGTCCATTTAGGATTGAGAAATGACTAGGCGTAACTCATTGATAGGGTTTCCTGCTCCTAGGTGTATGCATAACACCCCTCGAAACCCTAACCACCTCATCATGGAGACATGAGTCAAGCCACTAGTATGATGATATCATCTTTGACACACAATCTAGTTCAACATAACACATTTGTGGTAGCTTCCCGTCAAGATCCATAGTCTGATGATGTTGGAACACTGAGTGTAGGGCTCTTAGGACATGTTGATTCTATACCACACACTACATTTTGCTAAGTTATCCATTTTGGTTCCAACCCAATTGTTCTACATTGATGCTCTCAATGTGGGTATACTTGTCATGATTTAATAAAGGATCCTATTTAGGATAGTTTCTTGGAAGAGGTTAGTACACCATGTTTTGTGTATTTTCATAGTCTCTTGGATGATGTTAGTACAACATATTTTGTATATTTTCATTGATTATGTATTGGATTTTTCAATTGAAAAACATTTGGTAAACATAACTTTAAAGTATTTGTAATTGTATTTTATTTTTTGGCCTGTACAACTCTTGCGAGGGGATACATCTATGTCCAAGTGGCAGGGAACATACTCTCTCAGAATTGATGTAGTGGTTGCAACAACACGTTTGATTGGAGCGCCTCACACATATGTATTTAAATGAATTTATGCTTCTCCCCACTGAAATTTGAATTAAAGTTATAAGTCAGAGATGTGTATAACTATAACCATAAATAACTTACAAGAATTACATGTTTCCTTTAATTAATTAGACCATAATTAAGAACAATGCCAATGTAGATTGGGGGATGTGAGCTACTATCCTTTCCCTATATGAATGTGAATAAGAATCAAGTAACTGTGATCTTCAATCTTAATTTGAGTATGAACAACATACTTACTTCTTGAATATTTGAATTCCAATTCACTCGTAGCCATTATAAGTTTACTCTAATTCCCTTGGGTAAGTTTGTTTCCTTAGACAAGGTAGTTTGTTTGGTGTTTGGTCTTATTTCCTTATGGCTTGTCTTGGAAATCCCATATTTTTGGTAGGTGTAAGGATGGAGGCTCATAGATATTCCACGCTACTCATCTTAAGGAAGTGGGAAAACCTAAATTTTTTTGGTCTCCTCACTTCTTCTTTGTGTGCAAGTGGGTTTGAAAATTCACCTCGAAGACATTTAATTGGTGGTCAAGACTGAGCTCCTTATTTGAAAATTTTGTTGTCTTTTTACCAATCGCTCCCTTGTGGTTTCCTTACCTTCACCTCATTTTTCACCTTCTTCTTCCTCTTCTCATTTTGCATGGTGTTTACCTTGTGTTTCATTTAGTGTTTTGTCTTCTTATCTTGTGGATTGTCTTGGAAACCCCATATTTTTGGTAATTGTCAAGATGGTGGCTTGTTTATTCCATGCCACTCATCTCAAGGAACTAGAAACCCCAAATTCATTCAAAATATTACATTAAGTAATGAAACATGATAAAAATAACTAAAATGTATAACCTCAAAGTGTGATACCTCAAGACAAATCATGTATCTTGTTATAGGTCTAACCTCATTCTTCATTATATTTGATCCAAAGATCCATAGTGTGTCTCTAAAGTGAATTTAAAGCATGTGACAAATACTTCATTTTTCACTTACATTGGTTACACATAACTAACATTAATAGGAAACCATGTCTTCTCTAATAGATTCATATTAAAATAAGGCTTTGATACCATGCTAGAAACCAAGATAAATAAAAAACACATCACTAATAAAAATAAACACCAAGTTTATAGTAGAGAAACCCTCATTTGTAGAAATATTCACTCCAACTAAATATTCCATCACATGATTTTACAATATATTACATCGGCCATACATTGACACTCATGGCCACTCACTAACATTTTACATCAGTCACACAAGCGTTTTACAATGAAATATTAGACCCCTTTATGTAGAGATAACTATTGCATTAATTACAGACCAATAGACCACCTTCTAACTACCGTATTAAAGACTAACCACTATGGACTTTCATCAATGAAACTTAATGTCCACTAAGTCAACAACTCAAAAACCATAAGTCAAGGTTACATATATAACACTAGCATAAAGGACAAGAGACATAAGTGGTGGCATCCTACATTTACCTCAATGTTATACTCTACTTGTTATTACATTAATATACTTGCATCATAATAAAAATTGAGAAGATATTACACAACACAAACAACCTTGAAGAGACAATGCTTGGAGCATTAATTTCTAGATATTCTAGATAAGAATTTCTCCTTTCACACTTTCATGACACCTTTCCACCTCTACAATTGCGACGTTTAGATGGTGGACTAATAAATAATCATATCTATGTCTTTAATCATGAATGTTTGTTTTTTTCCAGACAAATCTTTCTTTTCAATGAAAATAAGGTTGGTATTTGTGTTTTTTCTTGTTTTATACATGTAGGAACATGAGCACGTTATTATCATGCACATGCTAATAACATTCATGTGTTGCTTTTACAATGGGTCAAAAATTGACCCTTATAACATTAGTTAGCTATAGGCGCCAATAGGGAGAGTTTCAAATCAACTTAGAGATATTACTTAGAGAGTAAGGTAACTACAAAGCCAATAGGGAGAGTTGAAAAAATCAAGTTGTCCACTTCTGTTGTTTATCAATCACCTCACAAGGTACTATGGGTGCCATGACTAGGTCAAGAGTCTTGAATGAGTCCTCAAACCTTCTTAGGCTTAAGAGCCTTGAATGATTCCTCTAACCTTCTTAGGCTTAAGAGCCTTGAACGATTCCTTGAACCTTCTTAGACTTAAGAAGCTTCAACTAGTCCCAAAAAATTCTTAGACTTAAGAGCCTTGAATGATTCCTTGAACCTTCTTAGACTTGAGAGGCTTGAACTAGTCCTCGAAACTTCTTAGGCTTATGAGCCTTGAATGAGTCATTGAATCAATACAATACTCTTTTGTAGGGGTTCTTTATAGGCCTTTGCATGGGGTATGACTATTGTGAGTAGGTTTTGTGCATTGTAAATGGGTATGGATGCTTAAACATGCTCAAGGGGTTAAACAAGGGCCTTAATCCCTAATTGAACCTTCTTGAGCTCAAGCACCATGAAAAAATCCTAGATGTATAAAAACAATCTCTCACTAAGGGGTATTTGCCTTAATATTTGGATATGGGTGCCATTAATATGTTTCACGAACCATAGATTGGTCTCAAGGCATTGACCATAATCATGGTAGGGAAAAAATATCCTTAGGCCTTAGAAATTGGTCAGGGTAGGGAAACCTTAGGCCCTAAACATAGCTTCTTAAACTGAAGTTCCATGAACAAATCCTTGGAAAACCACATGGAAGCATGGATTGTTTGTGGGTCCTTGACCATCATCAAAGGTTGAAAATAAGTGTTGTATGATATTATTGAAGGTTATCAAGATCAAGAGCCTTAAACATGTACTTGAAAAAACATGAAAGAACTTTGTAGGTGGTCTTTGGCCTTCGAGTGGGATATAGGAACCATGAGTAGGTTTATGCATTGGAAATGTGTGTTGAGGAATAAACATGGTTAGGGGGGGAAATGGAATTAGTCCCTATTGAACCTTCTTTAGCTCGAGCATTGTGAACAACACCTAGAAACCATGACACAATCCCTCTCTAGGGATTCCTTGACATCTGATTTGAATATGGGTGCCATTATGAGGTCTTGGGAATCATGGATGGATCTCAAGTACATGAGCATAGTTAGGGGAGGGAAACATGAGTCTCTATCCATAAATATTTCTTATTATGCTTGATCACCATGGATGAAGCCTCAAACATCCACATTTGATCTCTGTTGGTTATCAATCACCTCCAAGGGTTCCATGGGAACCATAACTAAGTTAGTTGTGCACTAGGAATGTGTCTAGAAGTCTAACCAAGGTTAAGGGAGGAGAATAATGGGCCTTATTCCCTAAATGGCATTTGTCAAGGTTAATTTCCATGAACAAAACCTACTAATCACAAAGCTTCTATGGCCATAATGTTGAACATATCCTCAAACAACCACATGAGACCCTTGTATGGTATTGATCCAAATTGGATCCTTTCCTAAAAACATTTTGTAAATTTTCAATAAGAATGAATGATTTTCTTTTATTTTATTTTTATTTTGGAAAAATGGAAGGGGAAATGAACCATTTTGATGGTTTTACTTCCAAAGGTATACCAATAAAATAAATGAATGTTGTAGTGGAAGGAAAATCGAGGGATATGGATAAAAAATGAAAGAAAGGGTAGTCACAGAAGCATGAAGAAATTGAGAAGAACTTGGAAGATTGTCCCTGAGATGTAGTAGTCTGTACTATCACTAGTGAGTAAGAATGCATTAAATATATGATTGAGAATGCATGGCTCATACTTGTAATGATTTGTTGGCCCTTGGGTATGGAAGTAAGTGAATATTAAGGCAGAAAAGGAGAAACGCGAACTGCGCGGAAGACACAGTGATTTTAACTGGGTCGAAGTGAGAAAAATAACAGAAAATATAGAGCGAAGTCTAAGAGAACAAGCCATTGGATGAGGAGATCGAAGATGATAGATGAGAAAGGAAGACAGATCGTGGACAACCCAACAAGCGGAAAAATCCACCGTTGGATGCTTTGGAGCCCCATGCAACAAGGAAGGAAAGAAAGGTTGGCAAAGCCCTGAAAACGCGAGTCAAGTTGACCTAGGGTTTTAGACACCTAGGGTTTCGACACTTAGGTCTCGGCCTAAGGCTGTCGGTGAGCTATTGTAATGTAGAAATAAAGGTCAAGAGGACCTAATATGGGTTGTTGTTTTTTTTGTTGTTGATAGATGAGATTATGTTATGAGAAGGGATTGCTATTGAGAGAGAAGTATGTTAGAAAAACAGGACCGCGAAGCAATAAAATAAAACAAATGTAGAAACAAAACATAGAAGACACACGATACAAGAGAGACACAAATTTATGTGGTTCACCCAGTGTGGGTTACGTCCACCAGAGAAATTTCCAGGTCCTTCCTTTATTATTATCCAACAAATGAAGGGATACAACCTACAACAAAACCCGCTGTAACTTNTTATTTTGTGTTAAGCACCTGTTAATAATCTGTATTCATTTCGTTCTACTCATAAAATCCGGATCAGTACTACTCAACCAACATAAGTAAGGAAGAGGTAAAAGACTTGCATATAACCAAAGAGATGATTGTTCAATTGTTTATTGACCATAGAACCAACCAACCCCTTGATTAGAGAGAGGTGTATTTCCATGGAATGGTGCACATTCTGGCCATGGAAATACCACTCAATAGATAGGTGGTTTATGGTATTTGATAAACCTCCTTGTAATGACAAGGCTTTGTTCCCTTGTATTTTCTTTGTAAATTATGGGTTGCCATGTTTATTGGTGAATTATAGGGGGTTGGTTTTGGGTCCATTTAGGATTGAGAAATGACTAGGCGTAACTCATTGATAGGGTTTCCTGCTCCTAGGTGTATGCATAACACCCCTCGAAACCCTAACCACCTCATCATGGAGACATGAGTCAAGCCACTAGTATGATGATATCATCTTTGACACACAATCTAGTTCAACATAACACATTTGTGGTAGCTTCCCGTCAAGATCCATAGTCTGATGATGTTGGAACACTGAGTGTAGGGCTCTTAGGACATGTTGATTCTATACCACACACTACATTTTGCTAAGTTATCCATTTTGGTTCCAACCCAATTGTTCTACATTGATGCTCTCAATGTGGGTATACTTGTCATGATTTAATAAAGGATCCTATTTAGGATAGTTTCTTGGAAGAGGTTAGTACACCATGTTTTGTGTATTTTCATAGTCTCTTGGATGATGTTAGTACAACATATTTTGTATATTTTCATTGATTATGTATTGGATTTTTCAATTGAAAAACATTTGGTAAACATAACTTTAAAGTATTTGTAATTGTATTTTATTTTTTGGCCTGTACAACTCTTGCGAGGGGATACATCTATGTCCAAGTGGCAGGGAACATACTCTCTCAGAATTGATGTAGTGGTTGCAACAACACGTTTGATTGGAGCGCCTCACACATATGTATTTAAATGAATTTATGCTTCTCCCCACTGAAATTTGAATTAAAGTTATAAGTCAGAGATGTGTATAACTATAACCATAAATAACTTACAAGAATTACATGTTTCCTTTAATTAATTAGACCATAATTAAGAACAATGCCAATGTAGATTGGGGGATGTGAGCTACTATCCTTTCCCTATATGAATGTGAATAAGAATCAAGTAACTGTGATCTTCAATCTTAATTTGAGTATGAACAACATACTTACTTCTTGAATATTTGAATTCCAATTCACTCGTAGCCATTATAAGTTTACTCTAATTCCCTTGGGTAAGTTTGTTTCCTTAGACAAGGTAGTTTGTTTGGTGTTTGGTCTTATTTCCTTATGGCTTGTCTTGGAAATCCCATATTTTTGGTAGGTGTAAGGATGGAGGCTCATAGATATTCCACGCTACTCATCTTAAGGAAGTGGGAAAACCTAAATTTTTTTGGTCTCCTCACTTCTTCTTTGTGTGCAAGTGGGTTTGAAAATTCACCTCGAAGACATTTAATTGGTGGTCAAGACTGAGCTCCTTATTTGAAAATTTTGTTGTCTTTTTACCAATCGCTCCCTTGTGGTTTCCTTACCTTCACCTCATTTTTCACCTTCTTCTTCCTCTTCTCATTTTGCATGGTGTTTACCTTGTGTTTCATTTAGTGTTTTGTCTTCTTATCTTGTGGATTGTCTTGGAAACCCCATATTTTTGGTAATTGTCAAGATGGTGGCTTGTTTATTCCATGCCACTCATCTCAAGGAACTAGAAACCCCAAATTCATTCAAAATATTACATTAAGTAATGAAACATGATAAAAATAACTAAAATGTATAACCTCAAAGTGTGATACCTCAAGACAAATCATGTATCTTGTTATAGGTCTAACCTCATTCTTCATTATATTTGATCCAAAGATCCATAGTGTGTCTCTAAAGTGAATTTAAAGCATGTGACAAATACTTCATTTTTCACTTACATTGGTTACACATAACTAACATTAATAGGAAACCATGTCTTCTCTAATAGATTCATATTAAAATAAGGCTTTGATACCATGCTAGAAACCAAGATAAATAAAAAACACATCACTAATAAAAATAAACACCAAGTTTATAGTAGAGAAACCCTCATTTGTAGAAATATTCACTCCAACTAAATATTCCATCACATGATTTTACAATATATTACATCGGCCATACATTGACACTCATGGCCACTCACTAACATTTTACATCAGTCACACAAGCGTTTTACAATGAAATATTAGACCCCTTTATGTAGAGATAACTATTGCATTAATTACAGACCAATAGACCACCTTCTAACTACCGTATTAAAGACTAACCACTATGGACTTTCATCAATGAAACTTAATGTCCACTAAGTCAACAACTCAAAAACCATAAGTCAAGGTTACATATATAACACTAGCATAAAGGACAAGAGACATAAGTGGTGGCATCCTACATTTACCTCAATGTTATACTCTACTTGTTATTACATTAATATACTTGCATCATAATAAAAATTGAGAAGATATTACACAACACAAACAACCTTGAAGAGACAATGCTTGGAGCATTAATTTCTAGATATTCTAGATAAGAATTTCTCCTTTCACACTTTCATGACACCTTTCCACCTCTACAATTGCGACGTTTAGATGGTGGACTAATAAATAATCATATCTATGTCTTTAATCATGAATGTTTGTTTTTTTCCAGACAAATCTTTCTTTTCAATGAAAATAAGGTTGGTATTTGTGTTTTTTCTTGTTTTATACATGTAGGAACATGAGCACGTTATTATCATGCACATGCTAATAACATTCATGTGTTGCTTTTACAATGGGTCAAAAATTGACCCTTATAACATTAGTTAGCTATAGGCGCCAATAGGGAGAGTTTCAAATCAACTTAGAGATATTACTTAGAGAGTAAGGTAACTACAAAGCCAATAGGGAGAGTTGAAAAAATCAAGTTGTCCACTTCTGTTGTTTATCAATCACCTCACAAGGTACTATGGGTGCCATGACTAGGTCAAGAGTCTTGAATGAGTCCTCAAACCTTCTTAGGCTTAAGAGCCTTGAATGATTCCTCTAACCTTCTTAGGCTTAAGAGCCTTGAACGATTCCTTGAACCTTCTTAGACTTAAGAAGCTTCAACTAGTCCCAAAAAATTCTTAGACTTAAGAGCCTTGAATGATTCCTTGAACCTTCTTAGACTTGAGAGGCTTGAACTAGTCCTCGAAACTTCTTAGGCTTATGAGCCTTGAATGAGTCATTGAATCAATACAATACTCTTTTGTAGGGGTTCTTTATAGGCCTTTGCATGGGGTATGACTATTGTGAGTAGGTTTTGTGCATTGTAAATGGGTATGGATGCTTAAACATGCTCAAGGGGTTAAACAAGGGCCTTAATCCCTAATTGAACCTTCTTGAGCTCAAGCACCATGAAAAAATCCTAGATGTATAAAAACAATCTCTCACTAAGGGGTATTTGCCTTAATATTTGGATATGGGTGCCATTAATATGTTTCACGAACCATAGATTGGTCTCAAGGCATTGACCATAATCATGGTAGGGAAAAAATATCCTTAGGCCTTAGAAATTGGTCAGGGTAGGGAAACCTTAGGCCCTAAACATAGCTTCTTAAACTGAAGTTCCATGAACAAATCCTTGGAAAACCACATGGAAGCATGGATTGTTTGTGGGTCCTTGACCATCATCAAAGGTTGAAAATAAGTGTTGTATGATATTATTGAAGGTTATCAAGATCAAGAGCCTTAAACATGTACTTGAAAAAACATGAAAGAACTTTGTAGGTGGTCTTTGGCCTTCGAGTGGGATATAGGAACCATGAGTAGGTTTATGCATTGGAAATGTGTGTTGAGGAATAAACATGGTTAGGGGGGGAAATGGAATTAGTCCCTATTGAACCTTCTTTAGCTCGAGCATTGTGAACAACACCTAGAAACCATGACACAATCCCTCTCTAGGGATTCCTTGACATCTGATTTGAATATGGGTGCCATTATGAGGTCTTGGGAATCATGGATGGATCTCAAGTACATGAGCATAGTTAGGGGAGGGAAACATGAGTCTCTATCCATAAATATTTCTTATTATGCTTGATCACCATGGATGAAGCCTCAAACATCCACATTTGATCTCTGTTGGTTATCAATCACCTCCAAGGGTTCCATGGGAACCATAACTAAGTTAGTTGTGCACTAGGAATGTGTCTAGAAGTCTAACCAAGGTTAAGGGAGGAGAATAATGGGCCTTATTCCCTAAATGGCATTTGTCAAGGTTAATTTCCATGAACAAAACCTACTAATCACAAAGCTTCTATGGCCATAATGTTGAACATATCCTCAAACAACCACATGAGACCCTTGTATGGTATTGATCCAAATTGGATCCTTTCCTAAAAACATTTTGTAAATTTTCAATAAGAATGAATGATTTTCTTTTATTTTATTTTTATTTTGGAAAAATGGAAGGGGAAATGAACCATTTTGATGGTTTTACTTCCAAAGGTATACCAATAAAATAAATGAATGTTGTAGTGGAAGGAAAATCGAGGGATATGGATAAAAAATGAAAGAAAGGGTAGTCACAGAAGCATGAAGAAATTGAGAAGAACTTGGAAGATTGTCCCTGAGCTGTAGTAGTCTGTACTATCACTAGTGAGTAAGAATGCATTAAATATATGATTGAGAATGCATGGCTCATACTTGTAATGAGTTTTTGGCCCTTGGGTATGGAAGTAAGTGAATATTAAGGCAGAAAAGGAGAAACACGAACTGCGCAGAAGACACAGTGATTTTAACTGGGTCGAAGTGAGAAAAATAATAGAAAATATAGAGCGAAGTCTAAGAGAACAAGCCATTGGATGAGGATATCGAAGATGATATATGAGCAAGGAAGACAGATCGTGGACAACCCAACAAGAGGAAAAATCCACCGTTGGATGCTTTGGAGCCCCATGCAACAAGGAAGGAAAGAAAGGTTGGCGAAGCCCTGAAAATGCGAGTCAAGTTGACCTAGGGTTTTAGACACCTAGGGTTTCGACACTTAGGTCTCAGCCTAAGGCTGTTGGTGAGCTATTGTAATGTAGAAATAAAGGTCAAGAGGACCTGATATGGGTTGTTGTTTTTTGTTGTTGTTGATAGATGAGATTATGTTATGAGAAGGGATTTCTATTGAGAGAGAAGTATGTTAGAAAAACAGGACCGCGAAGCAATAAAATAAAACAAATGCAGAAACAAAACATAGAAGACACACAATACAAGAGAGACACAAATTTATGTGGTTCACCCAGTGTGGGTTACGTCCACCAGAGAAATTTCCAGGTCGTTCCTTTATTATTATCCAGCAAATGAAGGGATACAACCTACAGCAAAACCCGCTGTAACTTCCTCTTCTTTCTCTCACAATCTCTTCTCTCAGAATACAATATTCACCACCATCCATAGCCGCAATACATTTCCCTCATAAAAGAGGGTTTCCTTCTAGGGCAAAAATCCCTAACATAATCTCTACCATTAGATCTGCGACCTTATAATGAACGGTCCAGATTTACAATGAAATTACAATATACTTTTACAAGGCAATTTTTTCTTTGGGGGCTTCGCCCCCGAACCCCTATCGGGGGACGCTGCCCTCGAACCCCCACTGGGGGCTCACTTTCCCCTAGACCCCACAGCTGGGAGGATCGCCCCCCCGGACCCCGCAGAGGGGGTACCCCCCCTCTGCACTCCCCCACGTGGAAGAGTGTACATACTTCTGGGGTGTAAGTACTTCATGGGGTATAAACACAACTGAAAGCAAGGACCTCTAAATCAGGAATATAATCAGGCTCCACAACCAACAATCTCCCACTTGGAGACCAATCTCAAAAAATCCACCGCTGCTGTATATGCTGGACTCTGAACTTTCTTGGACTTGGAAAATTTCTCATTTTCATCTTCATTCTTGAAGACCAACTGATACTGAGAAGGAACTCAATTTCTCCCTGGTTACTCCCTTTGTTAACATGTTTGCAGGATTCTGGCTAGTGTGTATCTTTTCTAGCTTCAATTGTCCATCTTCCAAGGTGGATCATATGAAGTGGTACCTCAACTGTATATGCTTAGTATTCGAATGGAAAGCTGAGTTCTTTGCAAGGTGAATGGCACTCTGACTGTCACAGTACAACCGATTGTTCTCCTGCTTCTTTCCCAATTCCTCCATAAACCTTTGTAACCAAATCATTTCTTTACTAGCTTCTGTAGCAATAACATACTCTACCTCTATTGTTGAAAGTGCAACAACCTTTTGCAGTTTCGCAATCCAACTTACTGTTGTTCCACCTATAGTAAAAACATACCATGTGGTGCTCCTCCTGCTGTCTTTATCACCTGCCATATCTGAATCAACATATCCCTGTAAAAAAGTGTCTGAACCTCCAAAACATAAT
>JZKD02S1808151.1:31416-45381 GCA_000966675.3 Picea glauca
TATGAGAATATGGAATGCCCCTGGCCTTTGATTAGTCCGCTTTGCCAAGAGAAGGAAAATAGGTAAGTAAGCTCATGGAATTTTTATGCACCTGCATTACTTTGATAAAGGATGGGAGCACTATACAAGATCTAAAAAAATTGATTATACAGTACAAGCTAGGGAAGGTAGACCCATTACTAAGTAGAGAAGTACACCAAATATCTAAAAAGAGAAGGACAAATAAAGAATTACCCCTGAACGCTTAAATTGGAGAGTATGATATAGACTATGTGGTCCTCGAATTAGGGTTGGAGGTCAACGTCATGACGAAGTAGACCTGGGCATTGATGGGAAAACCTAAGTTGATATATTCCCCTATCAAGATTAGGATGGCCAATCAACAAGCTGCGAGCCCCTTTAGAAGATTGGAACATGTCCCTGTAGACATTGATGGGGTCAGAACATTTGTGGACTTCAAGGTCATTGAGATAGTTGATGATAGTTTCCCTTACCCCACATTGGTAGGAATTGATTGGGCTTTCAATAATTCCACTGTGGTTGATTTAAAGAAAAGAAGAATGACGTTTTAAGGTGATGGCCTTAGGGTCATTGCACCTTTGGATCCTGATGAAGGTCCCAGATAAACATAGCCCATCAGAGAAGAATATCGTGCATATGAGTTAGAAAACATATACAAGTTGACAGGCAAACAACATGATTACATTAATCCTATAGAAGATGGAAATTTGAGTTGGAGAAGTGACAACACATGCTCATCAGATTCAGAAGAAGCACTGGAGAACTGGCAGAACAAAATGTATGAAGTATCTACTAGAAGGTGTGCCATATTGACCAGAGAAGTTCACTAGATTGGAACAAAAGTAAGTAACTTGCCCACCTTTGATGGTCTAAATCATTTAAAAGCTTTGTTGCTGAAATTTGAAGAAATTGTGCTAATACAACAGAGATTGTTGGCACTAGATGAGGCCTTGAAAGCAACCCCAACAATATGGTGGGGGACACACAAACACAACATTACATATTTGGGTACAATGTCGCACTTTGATGACAACGTGGTTCTTAGAGCAAATAGAAGGCTACGAAGTTAGATACACAAGTCAAAGTTGTCTGAAGGACCATGTGCGAAGTTGTGAGGAATCTTGGAACAACATTCCTCAAGCACAGTGGGTGCATAAATTCATCAACACACTATACACAACCCCTATCAATTGGTACCTTCAAGAAGAACTGTGCCTCATCCCTATAGATTAGGAAGGTATGACCCAAAACTTTGTAACTACTTTCTTATTTGAAAGTCAATATCCTACAGTGGATCAAGTATTATAGATTGTAAGAAAAAAAATATTTGAGGAAGCACATAGCCTCCCTTTGGTGCAAGAAGAGGATGAATGGATTGCACCTCTTCAGAAACTGCAAGGCTATTATGATATTAATGCTGATGAAGACGATGATCCTAGGAAGGTGAACATCACCAAAATAGAAGGCCAGAGGGACATCGAAGGACCAGGAGTTGAGCTACCTTTCATTAGACGTCCAATTAAAATCAATAAAGTCAACATTGGAATAGAACAAACACTGAATCTTGTTAATGTTGGAGATTATTGGGATGCTGCTACTATCGACAAGATCATAGAGTTACTGCATGAGTATCAGGACTTGTTTCCAACCAAGTTCATTGATATGAAGGGCATTAAAGGGCCTATAGGAGAGATGAGGATCCCTTTGAAGATATATGCAAGGCCAGTCAAACAGAGACCTTACAAATTGAACCCCAAATATAGGGAAAAAGTGAAGATTGAACTAGACATAATGTTAGAAGCAGGAATCATAGAACCTATTGAAGAGACAGAATGGATAAGCCCTATGGTGGTGCAAGATAAGAAGACTAGAGAAATCAGGATTTGTGTAGATCTTAGGAAGCTGAATGATGCCTGTTTACATGACCCATTCCCTACACCATTCACCGATGAAGTGTTAGACTATGTAGGAGGACATGAGGTCTACTCCTTCACCGATGGATTTTTGGGATACCATCAGATTAGGATTAACAAGCAATATCTCTATAAGACCACATTTGAAACAGAATGGGGATCCTACCAGTATACAGTGATGTCGTTCGGATTGAAGAATGCACCAACCATCTTTTCTAGGGTAGTGGTCGAAGCGTTTAAGGATTTTTTACATAAACTTATGGAAGCATACTTCGATGATTGGACTGTTTTCAGTATTTTGCAAAATCATATTGAATGTTTAAGACTAATGTTGGATAAGTGTAAGCAATGTCATATTGCCTTAAACCTGAAGAAGTGCATCTTCTTTTCACCCTTCAGAGTGTTGTTAGGTCATATTGTATGGAAGCGGGGATTGCTGGTAGATCCATCTAAGATTGCCATTATAGTTGATCTGCCCCCTCCTACTTCAGTCAAATAGCTGCACACTGTGCTGGGACATACTGGATACTACAGGAAGTTCATTGAAGGTTATGCACATATTATAACACCCATGGAGAATATTTTGAAAAAAGACTATCAGTTTCAATGGACAGAACAATGCCAGTAGAGCTTCAACACACTGAAACATACAATGGTTATTGCACCTATTCTGGTTTTCCCAGATTGGAGCAAGGAATTTCATGTGCATGTTGATGCATATTCTATCGCATTAGGAGCAATGTTAGCACAACCAGGAACAAGAGACATCGACCACCCGTTAGCCTTTGCTAGCAGGAAGCTATCAACAATTGAGATTAATTACACCACCACTGAAAGGGAAGGTTTAGCCATCGTGTATGCACTGCAAAAGTTTCGCCACTACTTGTTGGGAGGACATTTTAAAATGTTTACTGATCACTCTGCGCTGAAATACTTAGTCAACAAGCTAGTGTTGGGGGGGAGAATATGCAGATGGCTTCTGCTATTTCAAGAATATGATTTTGAGATCGTGGTAAAACCATGAAGGATGAACAAAGGACCTGACCACTTGTCAAGGTTGGAACATGGAAAGGAACCTACTAGTTAGGAGGATACACTGCCAGACGCACAGTTGCCGGCCCTTAGGAAGTTTGATGATCACTTCACAGAGATAGTTCACTTCTTATCCATAGGAATAACACCTCGTGATTACACAGTCATTAAGAAGAAACAATTGGTAGTGCGTGCTGCAAACGTTTCACTTATAGCTGGACAACTATACAAGATGGGACCTGATGATATATTAAGGAGGTGTGTTATGGAAGCGTATAGACCATTAATCCTCGCAGAATCCCATGAAGGCATCGCAGGAGGACACTACACAGGGAAATAAACAACGCAAAAGGTTCTTAGACATGGCCTTTGGTGGCCTACCTTACACAAAGATGCTAAGGATTATTACAGAGCCTGTGATGTATGCCAAAGAGTTGGGAAACCATCCAGAAGAGATGAAATGTTGTTATCACCCCATCTAACCTTACAAGCCTTTGAGAAATGGGCCATTGACTTCGTGGGACCTATAAACCCATCAGGGAAGCATACAGGAGCCAGATACATAATCACTGCGACAAAGTACTTAACCAGATGGGCCGAAGAAAGAGCAGTCAAGGACTGTAGTGCAACTACAATTGTGCACTTCATATTTGATGATATCATAACCAGGTTTGGATGCCCGAAGACCCTGATGAGCGATCAAGGCACACATTTTATTAACAAGACCATTGAAGCCTTGACCTAGGAATTNTATGAGAATATGGAATGCCCCTGGCCTTTGATTAGTCCGCTTTGCCAAGAGAAGGAAAATAGGTAAGTAAGCTCATGGAATTTTTATGCACCTGCATTACTTTGATAAAGGATGGGAGCACTATACAAGATCTAAAAAAATTGATTATACAGTACAAGCTAGGGAAGGTAGACCCATTACTAAGTAGAGAAGTACACCAAATATCTAAAAAGAGAAGGACAAATAAAGAATTACCCCTGAACGCTTAAATTGGAGAGTATGATATAGACTATGTGGTCCTCGAATTAGGGTTGGAGGTCAACGTCATGACGAAGTAGACCTGGGCATTGATGGGAAAACCTAAGTTGATATATTCCCCTATCAAGATTAGGATGGCCAATCAACAAGCTGCGAGCCCCTTTAGAAGATTGGAACATGTCCCTGTAGACATTGATGGGGTCAGAACATTTGTGGACTTCAAGGTCATTGAGATAGTTGATGATAGTTTCCCTTACCCCACATTGGTAGGAATTGATTGGGCTTTCAATAATTCCACTGTGGTTGATTTAAAGAAAAGAAGAATGACGTTTTAAGGTGATGGCCTTAGGGTCATTGCACCTTTGGATCCTGATGAAGGTCCCAGATAAACATAGCCCATCAGAGAAGAATATCGTGCATATGAGTTAGAAAACATATACAAGTTGACAGGCAAACAACATGATTACATTAATCCTATAGAAGATGGAAATTTGAGTTGGAGAAGTGACAACACATGCTCATCAGATTCAGAAGAAGCACTGGAGAACTGGCAGAACAAAATGTATGAAGTATCTACTAGAAGGTGTGCCATATTGACCAGAGAAGTTCACTAGATTGGAACAAAAGTAAGTAACTTGCCCACCTTTGATGGTCTAAATCATTTAAAAGCTTTGTTGCTGAAATTTGAAGAAATTGTGCTAATACAACAGAGATTGTTGGCACTAGATGAGGCCTTGAAAGCAACCCCAACAATATGGTGGGGGACACACAAACACAACATTACATATTTGGGTACAATGTCGCACTTTGATGACAACGTGGTTCTTAGAGCAAATAGAAGGCTACGAAGTTAGATACACAAGTCAAAGTTGTCTGAAGGACCATGTGCGAAGTTGTGAGGAATCTTGGAACAACATTCCTCAAGCACAGTGGGTGCATAAATTCATCAACACACTATACACAACCCCTATCAATTGGTACCTTCAAGAAGAACTGTGCCTCATCCCTATAGATTAGGAAGGTATGACCCAAAACTTTGTAACTACTTTCTTATTTGAAAGTCAATATCCTACAGTGGATCAAGTATTATAGATTGTAAGAAAAAAAATATTTGAGGAAGCACATAGCCTCCCTTTGGTGCAAGAAGAGGATGAATGGATTGCACCTCTTCAGAAACTGCAAGGCTATTATGATATTAATGCTGATGAAGACGATGATCCTAGGAAGGTGAACATCACCAAAATAGAAGGCCAGAGGGACATCGAAGGACCAGGAGTTGAGCTACCTTTCATTAGACGTCCAATTAAAATCAATAAAGTCAACATTGGAATAGAACAAACACTGAATCTTGTTAATGTTGGAGATTATTGGGATGCTGCTACTATCGACAAGATCATAGAGTTACTGCATGAGTATCAGGACTTGTTTCCAACCAAGTTCATTGATATGAAGGGCATTAAAGGGCCTATAGGAGAGATGAGGATCCCTTTGAAGATATATGCAAGGCCAGTCAAACAGAGACCTTACAAATTGAACCCCAAATATAGGGAAAAAGTGAAGATTGAACTAGACATAATGTTAGAAGCAGGAATCATAGAACCTATTGAAGAGACAGAATGGATAAGCCCTATGGTGGTGCAAGATAAGAAGACTAGAGAAATCAGGATTTGTGTAGATCTTAGGAAGCTGAATGATGCCTGTTTACATGACCCATTCCCTACACCATTCACCGATGAAGTGTTAGACTATGTAGGAGGACATGAGGTCTACTCCTTCACCGATGGATTTTTGGGATACCATCAGATTAGGATTAACAAGCAATATCTCTATAAGACCACATTTGAAACAGAATGGGGATCCTACCAGTATACAGTGATGTCGTTCGGATTGAAGAATGCACCAACCATCTTTTCTAGGGTAGTGGTCGAAGCGTTTAAGGATTTTTTACATAAACTTATGGAAGCATACTTCGATGATTGGACTGTTTTCAGTATTTTGCAAAATCATATTGAATGTTTAAGACTAATGTTGGATAAGTGTAAGCAATGTCATATTGCCTTAAACCTGAAGAAGTGCATCTTCTTTTCACCCTTCAGAGTGTTGTTAGGTCATATTGTATGGAAGCGGGGATTGCTGGTAGATCCATCTAAGATTGCCATTATAGTTGATCTGCCCCCTCCTACTTCAGTCAAATAGCTGCACACTGTGCTGGGACATACTGGATACTACAGGAAGTTCATTGAAGGTTATGCACATATTATAACACCCATGGAGAATATTTTGAAAAAAGACTATCAGTTTCAATGGACAGAACAATGCCAGTAGAGCTTCAACACACTGAAACATACAATGGTTATTGCACCTATTCTGGTTTTCCCAGATTGGAGCAAGGAATTTCATGTGCATGTTGATGCATATTCTATCGCATTAGGAGCAATGTTAGCACAACCAGGAACAAGAGACATCGACCACCCGTTAGCCTTTGCTAGCAGGAAGCTATCAACAATTGAGATTAATTACACCACCACTGAAAGGGAAGGTTTAGCCATCGTGTATGCACTGCAAAAGTTTCGCCACTACTTGTTGGGAGGACATTTTAAAATGTTTACTGATCACTCTGCGCTGAAATACTTAGTCAACAAGCTAGTGTTGGGGGGGAGAATATGCAGATGGCTTCTGCTATTTCAAGAATATGATTTTGAGATCATGGTAAAACCATGAAGGATGAACAAAGGAACCGACCACTTGTTGAGGTTGGAACATGGAGAGGAACCTACTAGTTAGGAGGATACACTGCCAGACGCACAGTTGCCGGCCCTTAGGAAGTTTGATGATCACTTCGCAGAGATAGTTCACTTCTTATCCACAGGAATAACACCTCGTGATTGCACAATCATTAAGAAGAAACAATTGGTAGTGAGCGCTGCAAACGTTTCACTTATAGCTGGACAACTATACAAGATGGGACCCGATGATATATTAAGGAGGTGTGTTATGGAAGCATATAAACCATTAATCCTCGCAGAATCCCATGAAGGAATCGCAGGAGGACACTACGCAGGGAAATAAACAACGCAGAAGGTTCTTAGACATGGCCTTTGGTGGCCTACCTTACACAAAGATGCTAAGGATTATTACAGAGCCTGTGATGTATGCCAAAGAGTTGGGAAACCATCCAGAAGAGATGAAATGTCGTTAGCACCCCATCTAACCTTACAAGCCTTTGAGAAATGGGCCATTGACTTCATGGGACCTATAAACCCATCAGGGAAGCATACAGGAGCCAGATACATAATCACTGCGACAAAGTACTTAACTAGATGGGCCGAAGAAAGAGCAGTCAAGGACTGTAGTGCAACTACAGTTGTGCACTTCATATTTGATGATATCATAACCAGGTTTGGATGCCCGAAGACCCTGATGAGCGATCAAGGCACACATTTTATTAACAAGACCATTGAAGCCTTGACCTAGGAATTTGAAGTTCACCATTAGAAGAGCATGCCATGTCATCCACAAGCAAATTGGACAGTTGAATCATTCAATAAGATCTTGGAGACAACGTTGATGAAGACATGCAGTTTGAACAGGGATGACTGGGATTTAAGAGTACCAGCAGTGTTATGGGCCTATAGAACTACTTGCAAGAAGCTGACCATGCAGACTCTCTTTAAGTTGGTTTATGGCCTAGAAGCAGTTGTACCCATGGAATATTTGGTTCCTATTCTAAGGACCGCAGCCTTTACAGATATGGATGAAACTGGTGTTGTTCAAGAGAGGCTCGCATAGTTGGTTGAACTCGAAGAAGACATATTTATTGTAGGATTCCATCAACAAGTTTAGAAAGAAAGGGAAATAGCCTACCATGATAGGCATATCAAGAAGAAAGCATTCAAGCAAGGAGATCTGGTATTGATCTATGAAAACAAGTTCATGAGACACCCAGGGAAGTTCAGAACACATTGGCTTGGGCCATATCAGGTTGTCTATGTTATAGAAGGAGGACTTGCGTAGTTGAAGACTTTGAATGGAGAATGGAAGGAAGGGTTGGTGAACGGGAGTCGATTGAAATTTTATTATGACAACCAGCTGCCTTGTAACTCCCAGTAAAAGCGTGAGGAAAAGGGTATAGGTACCAGGTGCAATTGAAACTAGGTACCAGACATAGAAAAGACAGTATACACACAGAAGGGAGGGACAGAGCTAAAAGAAAAGGCTGCCTTGCGTAGTCCGAAGTCGAAGAAAAACAAGAATTTTAGCTCTGAAGTGCCTTAGGATGAGTCACATGTGAGTGTTGGGGGTCTGTTAGCCCTTGGGTATGGAAGTAAGTGAATATTAAGGAAGAAAATGTGAAACACGAACTACGCAGAAGACATAGTGACTGAGTCTGGGTCGAAGTGAGCAAAAGAGCAGAAAATATGGAGTGAAGTCCGATAGAAAAAGATGTTGGACGATGAGATCAAGGATGATAGATGAGCAAGGAAGAGAGATCATAGACAACCCAACAAGTGGAAAAATCCACCATTGGATTCTTTGGAGAACTGCGTGACAAGGAAGGAAAGACAGGTTGACGAAGCCCTGGAAATGCAGGTCAAGTTGACCTAGGGTTTTAGACACCTAAGGTTTTGGTATTTAGGGGTTTGACACTTAGGTCTCGGCCTAAGGCTGTCGGTGAGCTATTGTAATGTGTAAATAAAGGTCAAGAGGACCTGGGATGGGTTGTTGGTTTTGTTGTTATTGATAGATGAGATTATTTTATGAGAAGGGATTGCTATTGAGAGAGAAGTATTGTATTGTGAGAGCAGTCTGTATTTTAAGATATTCAGTTGGGTGCAAAGATCAACTCTTCAGCTGGGTGCACAGGGAGGGGAGGAAGAGAGAAAGAGAGATAAGAAGAGAAGATATGCTAGCTAAGAGCACAGATAGAATTGTATGCTTTCATCTAATATGTTATAAAGCACAGTTCTATGGATGTAGCCCTAGGGAGAGGGTGAACCACGTATATGTTGTGTTATGTGTGATTGATGTTGTGTTCTTTGTCATTTGATATGTTTCTATTGAGATAATGTGTTAGATATGAGATATAACTTGAGCAGTAGGTTTAAGGAAGATAAAGAATACTAGGTTGCTGTGTGTTGTTGCTTTGAATCCACTTTGCATTCCTTCTGGTTGTAGACACCTGTGTCCTGCAACCCTCTATAACTACTTCAGGTGAGACTGCATCTGCTTTGCAGGTGTTGCCGAAAGGGCTAGTATTTAGATTTTGTTGGTGCACTCTTGAGTATTTAACCTTGGGTCTGCCCCTATGCCAACATGAGTTCTTGTGCCTAATAAAATTCCCATAGAATGTGGGTCTTCCGATTTGGATTTCTAGGGTAAATTCTATGTCTATATGTTGATTGTTTATATGATTGGGTTCTAGTTGCATTGATGGTTTAATAAGTACGGTGATTTGGTTATGTCAATTATAATTGATGGTAGTTCCCTTTACTTTTAATTAATCCTAGTACATATTAGCATCAATTCACCTTTATTAGAAGTGTGATGGTGTGTACAATCTAATGCCATAATTTTTGAGTCGATGTTCTATTCCTAAGTTGTGTAAATTCACATTATTTCTAGGTTATGATTGAAGGTCCAATTGGAATGACATTAACTAATTGCACACTTGAATGGATTACTGGACTAACCATTCTACATTTTTACTTGCATAGTATTGAATTTGAAATCTTTTTTTTTTTGTATATTTCTAGATCCATGGCCTTTGGTTCAATATGGCCAATTTATTATGGTATTTTGAACTCTTCATGTCATTGTAAATTCTTTCAACCACTTAAGTTTGTCATGCTTAGAGAATAGTTCATTTTTTGTAAAAATATAACTCAAATCCATGGTCCATTAAAGTTTATTGATTGAGCACAACTAGTGACATAGAATTACCAAGTTGTGTAACTACATGTTATATACATATTTACCTTCAATGGGTCTATTGATATTTTATCTAAGTACCCATTCCAAATGCAATATGTGGATCACTCATATTGTTCCCTTCATCATTTTATAATGTATGGTTTCAACGTTTGGAATCCTGACACATGAATCCCAATGATGATGGATTTTACATACAGATCGACCATCGAAGATCTGGTTTCGAAGGTTTTGTGAGTTAATTCGATGGTTTCTAAGGAAGAGTGAGGATGTTCCCATGGGATATTAGAAAAAATAAATTATAACAAAAGAGGAACATTCTGAAACCAAGAGGATGAAAGGGAAATAACACATGCCCTTGGTTGAACTAAAATCTCCCAGAATTGAATTGTACACACAACAATTTCCAAGAAATAGTGTCTCAAGAGGTTCCTAAACACGTTGAACTAATATTTTCCCATCCTACATCCTCAAGGAATGAATATAGTTATCTTTCCTGAACCAAGTACATAAATTCTCAATAACAAGTGCACCTTGGAATCTAAGTAGAGAGTTGAATTGAAATTGGATAGAGAATCAAATTCATTCTGCAATTGGAATTTGTGTTGATGAAACGGACAAGCCATAGGCCCACTATTTATGGATCATGTATATTTTTCCTACTGGATGGATATAGGATCCATGTTCAAACCTCAACAAATGATTTAAAAGGGAATATGTCTATGACCCACATCATGAATCATTCTAAGGGCCATGGTTAGGGTTCTTTAGCATTCAAGTGAGATACACATGCTATGAGTAGGTTTTTTGCATTGGAAATGGGATTTGAGTTATAAAAATTTTTAGGGGGAAACAAGGGGCTTAAGCCATAACGAACCTTATATATCCCAAGCACTATGGTCAGAGGAGGAAAACACTTGGGCCTTAGGCCCTAAACGTTGCTTCTTAGGCTCAATTTCCATGAAAAACACCCATAAACCACAACAAAAACCGTCTTTAGGGGGTGTTTGACATTAAATTTGGATGTGGATACCATTAGGAGATTTTTTGCACCAAGGATGGGTTGTACAGCCTTGAACATCATTGAGGAAGGAAAAAAATCACCTTGGAATATTGTTGAATCTTCTCAGGCTGAAGAGCCTTGAATGAGTCCTGAAATCAACACATATTCCTTTGTAGGGGTTATTTGTAGGTATTTGAGTGGGATATGAGTGTCATGGGTATGTTTTGTGCACTAAAAATGGTTTTGGATGCCTAAACATGGTTAAAGGGGTAAACAAGGGCATTGATACCTATTTGAACCTTCTCAAGCTCAAGCATCATGAACAAAGCTAGATAGTGACAGAAGCCCTCAATAGGGGATATTTTACCTATGAGTTGGATATGGGTGCCATTAATATGTTTTACACACCATGGTTAGGTATTAAATCCTTGACCATAGTCATAGTATGTAAACAACATCATTAGGCCCTTGAAATTGGTTGAGGAAAGGAAACAACAACTTTGGACCCTAAACATAGCTTCTTAGGTTCAAGCACCATGAACAGATCCTTAGACCACTACATGGGAGCATGTATGGCTTGTGGATCGTCGAATACTAAAAACAAGTTTCTTAGGATGTTATTAAAGCTTCTCAAGATTAAGATCCTTGAAGATGTACTTGAAATAACATGAATGGAATTTGTAGGGGTATTTGGCCTTAGAGTGGGATATAATGATCATGAGTAGTTTTTGTGCATTGTAAATGTGTGTCAAGGCATAAAAATGGTAATGGGGGTAAGTAATTGCCTTAATCGATAATTAAACCTTCTCAAGATAAAGCACCATGAACAACACCTAGAAACAAGGACATGATCCCTCTCTAAGTATTTCACATTTGAGTTGAATATGGGTGCCATTATGAGGTCTTGGGAATTATGGATGGGTCTTAGGTTTGTGACCATGGTTGAGGGAGTGAAACAAGAGCCTATATCCCTAAACATTTCTTCTTAGGATCAAGCACCATGGATGAGTCCTCGAACCAACACATTAGATATTTGTTGGTTATCAATTGCCTCCAACCATGTTGTGGGTGCCATGATTAGGCTAGTTTTGTACCAAGAATGGGTCTAGAGGTATAATCAAGATCACAAGAAAACAAAAATGACCTTGTTCCATAAATGATGCTTCTTGGTTTCAATCATCATAAGAAAACATCTGAAATCCACAAAACACTACATCTCTTTGGCATATTTTGACTATGAGTGGTTTACAATAGGAAATTATGATGATTTTAGTAGTAGTGATAGGTATTTGCATCTTGAAAATGTTCAAAGAAGTATAAGAAGGTCCTTGGGAATTTAATAAAGCTTCTCGGGCTCAAGCATGTTAAAGATGCATTGAAACACCACATCGTGACCACATATGACCTTTCTATGGGATCTTTGGCCTCTAACTGGGATATGGATATTGGCAAATAAATCTCACCTATATATAAGCAAGACCTACCTTGGATATTCCATTGATCCAAGATATATAGTAGGATAGATCACTATGGGTTTTACCTATATCTAATCATATTTATTTCCCTTTACACTAGAAGGAAGAGAGGCATGCCTTATTGACCGACGATTATTGTTACATATCTAGATGATGCAGCTCCAAAGATCTAGACCAAAATAAGTGAAAAAAAATACCAATCTACAAACCACTTCAATTGTTAGGAAATTCAAATATATTCTAGATCTAATCTAAGATACCCAATGAAAGATCAGATCTACCATGAAAAATTGAACACAACCTATTTATGAAGGGTAAAACACACACACACACATATCAAATGAAGGAAAAGTACATCAATGTAATCATACCTTGTGTCATGATGAATTCCTCCTAGTTCCTTACTCCAACTCTTCCCTATCCCTCACACAAGTAAGGACGACCTAAGAAGAAGATTGGTCTCTATGGAAAATATCCTCTGAAAATCCTACAACATGTACCTATAAATGATTCTTCCTCTTCTTTCCCATGTAATTCCTTCTTTATATAGATTTGTGGAGGATTCTAGGGGATTATTTTAGATCTATACAAATTAGTGAACCTCGACTAAATTGAGAGTTTCTAAGCTCATATCATGAGAGAAACAACTCACCCAATGATGATCTCCTTATGAATCACCAATTCTAGAAGGCCCCGAAGGCGGTCGTGAGACAACAATATTATAGCTAACAACCGCTCGTGGGATGTCAACTATCCAGATAGTTACTCGTCACACTCTATCAATAAGTCCAGGTGTAATCATCCTAAAAAATAGGTGAAATACATGGCAAAAGAGTGTGTCTTAGTAATGAAGAATCAATGGGTCCTCCATAAGTCCCTATGGTGGAAAATAAGGCTGTAACAGATGCCCCCCAATGTGTGAGGTCAAAAAAGGAACTGATGGATGAAACACATTATGATAATTGTCACCAACGTGAGGTAGTGTAAGTAGGGAGATAAGAGATCAAGAAGCCAAGGAGCACCTGCAATCAAACATAAAGTATATATAGATTATCCTCAAGGTAGGCATACCCATGCTCAAAAGAGAGAAAAAGCATGGCCGCTAACACAATACACTGTGGATCAATGAGGTGAAATACAAGACCATGGCGATGAAAAAGTACACAATGGATCCATGCCATCAAATAGATCATAGCCATGAGCAAAAAAAATGTGGATCTATGTCACATTGTATATCAGGAAGACATCGAGCACCAATGAGAGTGCCTCCATAGTATTCAAAGTACTCATACACTAGTTATATACTCCATCACAACTTGGGAGGGGTAGCATTAATGAGTGATGTGGCCCCAAACCCAAGCTATTCATCAAAAATCCCAATGGTATGATTCTACATCATGAAAATAAAGGATTTGATGTCAAGAATGATAGAAACTGTCTAATTATTGGTCATTGAGGTATACCATTAACGGACATGAGGGAATCCACCAATGATGAAAATGGACCCCAAGGTACCTAATACAAATAAAGGATTTGATGTTGAACACTTGTAGAATCAATTGATTAGGAGTCAATGAGGTAAAACCATTGTCAATTGTGAGGAAG
>JZKD02S1808151.1:48316-59676 GCA_000966675.3 Picea glauca
GGAATCATGTGGCACACCATGCCAGTGCCAACCACCACACCACATAAAATCTAATTTCCATGAGCAAAGAGACTCATCGTGAGTAGTTTCGAGAGATATTTTATCTCCTTTATGATTCCCATAAAGACATAAACAAGGTACAAAACATTTATCTTCAGAGTAACTATGAGTGGATAATTCGGTGGGAAGTTCCAAAAAAGAAATTTGAGGCTGAAAATGGTCAAGATTAAGAATTTCACTAGATTCCCCAGAAAATTCCCCCACTCTTGGATCAAAACTCATCATCTTAACCCTCATTGGTTCCAAATTAGGAAGAAGAGATGATCGACGCATAACATCTTCCTTTGTATTTTCAAACAAAGACACAACTTCTAGAATAACCTCTTTTGAAGGAAACTCAATATCTAGGAAGTCATGTGAACATGGAGAGTCAAAAACCTTTGTGGGTGAAGTAGGATGATCGTATTCTATATTGCAATGGAGTTTCTCACCAATATCATCTAATGTTGACTAGATCACTGAAGAGGTAATCTCAACCACTCTTAGTGACATGCTAGTTCCATAAGGATCCATTGGAAAAGAAGAGATCATATTGATTAGAGCAACATTTGAAGAAAAAGGTAGTGGGGAAGGGTAAACATAGCCATTAATTAGGATTCTTTGAACATCCCTACACCAAAACTCATGTAATCATTATGGGAATCACCAAAAAAGGGTATATTAGAACCCGCGTTGGTCCTAAGGTCAGGGGTAAAGAAAGAAAGATGATCAATAATGATTATTTTTCCTTGGTGAGGAAAGAGAAGGAACCTAAATACTAATGAGATGAAAATCGTCATATCATAGAACCAAGTTCTCCCAAGTAGAAAATTATACTCCAAAGGAGCATCGACCATCTTCACTTCTACATAGATAGTCTTACCACATAACTCGATGGGATATGTGGTGATGATACCATGAGGCCTGAACATGTATCCGTCAAAGGCATTCAACATGGTGTTAGTGTTGGAATACTGATTCACCCCCCCCTCTTAGTATTCCAACAATTGGTATTAGAGCATGTCCTTCAAGAAATAAGTTTAACCACTGGAAGGAAGATCATGGAGAGCACAAATATATATAAGAATGGAATACCACAGTTTGATGGATAGAATTATTCCTTCTGGAGTAGATATATGAAAACATATGTACAAGCACATGAATTTGATGTTTGGAAATCAGTAGTAGACATATACAAAGAGCCTGACACTCCTCTAACAGATAACGGTGGAAATAAATTCAGTCAAAACAATTCGAGGGATACAAATTCTATCTTGAATGGTTTGGTTGATACAATATATTTCAAGGTTATGCATTTCAATTCTACAAAGGATATTTGGGACAAACTTCAAAATGTTTATGAATGAGATGTGAAATTCAAGGAAGCCAAGCTTTAGACTTACAAAGGTCGATTTGAACATTTGAAAATGAAGGAAGATGAAGATATTGCAACTTATGTTTTATGATTTGATGGAACAATGAATGCAATTAGAGCATTGGGAGAAGAAGTTGAATAATCTATGATTGTTCAAAAGGTACTAAGATCTCTTCCAATGAGATTTAATCCTAATATTTCATCACTATAAGAAAGAGAACATCTAGGTACGATAAGTATGGATGAGCTACATAGAATATTTTCATCTTATTAAATGAGAACAGGACATGAGAATCCATCCAAGAAAGAAGTAGACTTCAAAGCATATAAGAAGAAAAATAAGAATAAAAGGCTCAAGTCAAAGCCAAATTGCAGTTGTAGCGATGATTTAGATGAGGATGAATAAATATCCAACTTCGTAAGGAAGTTGAAGAAAGGAATCGACAAGTACAAATATATGCTTCCCTTCAAATGTTTTAATTGTGGTAAAATTGGTCATTTTTCAAATAAGTGTCCTTATGCTAAGAAGTTAGATAGTGATGAAGAAGAAGATCTCAAGAAAGAAAAGAAATATCAAAAGGGAAACAAGAAAGGAGATAAAAGGAAAGTCTTCAAGAAAAATCTCTTCTCAAAAGAAGACAATTCTTCATTTGATGAAGACAATGAAAGAGATAGTGACTTAGAGAAAGTACTCTTTATGGCTATGGAAAATAAGAAAAGAACTTATGAAAATGAAGAAGAAGGAGAAGTAGATATTCAAGTAGAATTAATCAATGCTTTAACTGAGTTGAAGAACGAAAGGAAGAAAAACAAATCATTCAAAGAAGAAAACATCTCCTTGAAAACCCAACTTGAAGAAGGAAAGAAAAATGAATAAGTAATGCATATCTAGATGATAAAGAAACAAAAAGAGTGTGAGAATATTGAAAAGGAAATCGTGACATTGAGAGTTGAAGTGAACAAGCTCAACAAGAACTTGAAAATTTCTCAAGTGTTAGAAAACATTCTCAAAAGTCAAATTCCATACAATGAAAAATCTAGACTAGGATACACGAATGTTCATTTTGAGGAAGGTTCAAGCTCCACGACGAAATAAATAAAGAAATGGAGTTATGAAGAACTTCTGAAAGGAAGGAATCCTAGTCAATAAGAATCAGAAAGGAATGAATACAAAATAATTTCTACATTCAGGAAACAAAGAAGCTTCAATCATGATGAAGGGATCAACAAAAGAAAATATCATGATCAACCAAGGAAGGGATTCAAAAGAACCACACAAGAAATAAGATCATTCACTCCCAGGTATGTACATTTGTTTTCTGGTCATTTTTTTAAATGTACTAACTTTGGGATGAAGTTGTGAACTGTAGATTGTATGAAATACATGTTCAAGCAATATATTATTATATGCCCCCACACAATATAGAATGTTACAAATGCCACAACTAGGGAAACATAGATCAAAATTATAGAAGCATGGTAGAGACCTTCATGAAGGAAGACACCGATGTCAGATACATGAATGTCTGGAAAGGAAAGAAAGAACTAGAAGAACAAGTGAATGAAGAGTAGATGAATGAAGCACTTCCAGAGATTGTACTTACAGTACTTGCAGTAGCACAAGATCGTGATGAATTTACAGGCCAAGAGAAAGATGTTAGAAACCAGGAATATGATGAAAGGAAGATGCTGGAATTCAGAGAGAATATAAAAAGAATGTCATAATTTAATAAAATGATGAATCCATAGACGAAGAGGAAGATTAGTCTGCATTAGAGCAGATATTTTTCTGAGCCAACCAGCTTGGAGAATCCCATTGAATATGAATATTGAATAGGGGGAGTCAGTGCAATAGATACAATAGATCATAGAACCATCATTAGAGTAGGTTGAAGTATTTGCATAAACAGATTCAGAGTAGTTAGATATCAGAAGTACAGAGTGACAAATTAATCAATTGAGAAGTAGTGTTCCCACATAGGTATCAGTTGTTAGTTACACATGGAAAAGTTTATGATTGTATTCCACACATGTATTCAGGAAGGGATATCTTCAGTACAATTTTTTCTAGACATGCAGAGTTTGATTTAAATATAGAGAATACCATTGGAAACATTTGATTTAGTTTGAATAAATGAGAATATGTGATGATCAGTTGTAGTTTTGAAGCCTTCATGATATTATAGTGATAGATGGGTCAACATTGTGGACAACTGAGTAGAAAAGGTATGGACAATTTGTGACATATGGATAGATATGGATACTTAGAAGGTACATAAAAAATGGTTCACAGAATATGCATAGCAGTGTGTTTATAATTGGAATCAATGGAATCAGTTGGTAACATAAAGGAAAGTAGTAAAAGGCACAACAAAACAGGGAAAGAGAAGCTATCAACAAAAGATAAATCATTAGAATAAAATCATTGAACAATATGGTCAAGTGAAAATGACAAGTGAATGAAGGAATCACGTAATGAAAGATATATATATATATATATATATATATATATATATATATATATATATATATATATATATATATATATATATATATATATTAGAGAGTTACAAGAGGAAGCACCAATGGAAAATTAGCAAGCACTCGAAGAGAGGAAATTAAACATTTACAAGTATCCCTACATTGATCTACACAACATATTGCAGCAAATTCAAGGGAAGAGAAATCATTAAGAGATTTAGAAAGGACTATCATTAGCATGCAGATAAGGGGAGAGATACAAAAGACTTGAAGAACACAAGTAAATTAATTTTTTGAATTCTTCTCATAAACATCAAATTTTTACACAAAGAAGCACCATGAAGAGAAAGCAGAGGCTTGCATACATGAAGAGAAAGAGAACAAAGGAGAGTTACCATTTTTTCCCATGATGTCAAAGGAAGAGAAAGAGAAAGAACATAAGAGTAAGATTCTAGTGCACGAAGTCATAGAAGGATTGTTGAGATAAGGTATACTTTCAGGGAAGTCACAAGAGAAGAGGAATATGAGGAAATAAACATGTGAAGAGAAAGAACAAAGGAATGAAAATAGAGATAAATAATAGATGCATGAAGACAGGGGGAGAAACCCCAAGGAGAGATACCCTTTTCCATTGATGTCAAAGGAGGAGAGTGAGAAACATTGATGAGAAAAAATGGTCATAGGGGGGGGCATGAGTGTTGGAGAATCAATGTTGCCATCAATGTTTCCATGAATGTCGGTGTTGCCATCAATGCCAAAGGGGGAAATTGTTGGATAGTTGGTTTGGAAAGTTGGTTATCATTAATGTCAACCCTTGGAGAATTCTAGAAGTTCTAGAGATGTGGTTGATATTGATGAAGAGTTATTTGTCATTGATGGAGTGGTTGATGTCAGGATATGTGATGGGTGAATTTAATAAAGTCTACATGAAGCCCCATAGGTTTGGTTATGGGACCCGAAGTTGGTTGAGGAATATTGGCATGAAGGACAGATTAAATGTAGTTAAGACACTCATATATGGATAGTCCTTTTCATTTTTTTTTTGGTGATAGGTGGTATGCCACGTGGTTCCTCATAGTTGGGGAGATATGGCCTTGTGAAGTTGGAAGCCATGAAGAATGGTCAAGAATCCCCTAAGTAATTGCAAGTCAATGAATGAATGGGTAAAGTGGTTGTAACAAGAAAGTCAAGAATCCTTAAGAATAAGGAAAGATGTTACCTAGAAAAATTATAAATACACCTTAAGGAATCTCTCATAAGGACACACAAACTTGTATTGAATATATATCTTGTGAATGTTATGGTCTAAAACTTTGGTTTATTGGCGAATCTGACGACAAGTCTGAGGAAGCGGAGAAAGTGCAAGGATAGAGAATTTTTTTTGGATCTATAGAGTGCAAGGGTTTTCTATAACCCTAATTTGGTAGGCCCTCGCGGGTCATCTTGAGGGTGTCATGCATTGCACCCCCACAGGTTTCCTAAGGGATGTCACACGAGGCCCCACGTGATAGGGAGTATTAATCCTATGAGGCTAAGACAAATTTGGTACACATGTTGGTACCAGGATGTTGAAGGCCGTGACAGTGTTACATGTCAGTATCACAGTACAACAGGTCCAATACAGGTTATAGGTATGCTTATGTGATTGTATCTTATGATTGGTGATGGTATGGTACATGCTTGAGAGACATGTCTTGTTGATGCATGGTACATATTGGTGATATTGGTATGGTACATTGATTAATAGTACATCTTTGTTGTATTGGTATCTTGGTATCTGGTATGGTACATTGATTAGTAGTACATCTTATCTATATTGGTATCTTGGTATCTAGTATGGTTACATGGTGATGATGCTATATGATTGAGGCTTATTCTTGGTATACTCTTGAATCATTGGTACATGGTGTATGGTTGTCATTAATATTGATACATTGTTGAGGAAAACACTTGGTATATGGCAACACATGTATGCAATACATGCCTTGTTGATATTGGTACTTGATTGAGGTACACCATTGATAGTACTTTCTTGATATAGCCTGTGGTGCATGGTGTATGTCATGATTGAGTGATATGGTATATGGTTGATATACATTTTTGGTACATTGTATGGTACAAGTGTTGATGTACATGGTTGATACATGGTATGGTACATGCTTTATACTTGGTATGGTGTTGATGTACATGGTTGATGGTTGAGGAATATGGTACAGGTTATGGTGCATGGTTGATGCACTATTTGGTACAGTTATTGTGCATGGTTGATGCATGGTTTGGTACAAATTTTGGTGCATGGTTGATGCAATTGGTGTGGTACAAGTTGTGGTACACAATTTATTTTTGGTATGGTATAGGTTGATGGTTTGGTACATGGTTGAGACACATATATTGTGATGGTATGTTGGTGATCTTGGTACATGCTTGGTAGAGGCATTTGTTGGTGATGTTGGAAATCTAGTTGAGAGTTGTCCTTGGTATATGATCCATGTTAGAGGATATGGTTGAGTATCAATGAAAATGACAGGCTGGACAAGTTGATCAGTGATAGGTTGGATACAGTGATAGGTGGATGTGATAGTGACAGTGGCACTGGAAATGATTGTGGTAGTGACAGTTGGTCTACACTTATACTTCATGGTTATAGGATGGGGCAATGAAAGGGGGTTGTAGCCTCTTTCCTGTTGGTTCTGGAGAACAAAGGGAGTTGAAGCTTCCTTTAGGTTGGAGCCTAATAATTAGGGGGTTATATCCTTCTTCTGGTTGGAGCCAGATAATTCAGGTAGTGGTAGATTCCTTCAGGTTGGTGCCTATAAATCAGAGGGATGGTTCCTCCTTCCAATTTCTGCTGGAGAATTTGGAAGTTGGTGCTTCCTATGAATTTTTTCTTATATATATCAAGAATACATTCATAGGAAGCACCAACTTCCAAATTCTCCAGCAACAATTGGAAGGAGGAACCAACCCCATGATTTATAGGAACCAACCTAAAGGAAGCTACAACTCCCTGAATTCTCTGGGTCCAACCATAAGGAAACTATGACCCTATGATTCGCATGCTCCAACTTTAAGGAAGATCCAACTCCCTATTTTCTCCATCACCAACTGTAAGGAGGCTACAACCCCCTTTCCTTTCTCCATCCTACCACCCTGAAGTATAAGTGTAGACCAACTATCACTACCACAATCAATACCATTGTCACTACCACTGCCACTGTCACTGTCACTGCCACTGTCACCATCACTTCCATTTTCACATATGTTATCACTCTATAATTTTCCTTGTTTGTGGAAGGAAAACCCAGAGGTAACCACAAACCAACTTGTAGATTGGAAGCTATCCATTCCAACCCAAAGAGGGATATCTATGATAACTCATCCAAAATAAATATTGGTTATTTAATAAACAAAATGGCTAGATCTTCAATTGAGTGAGGTTTGTTTTTTAAATATGGTGGAAGTGTTGAGTGAAACACCCATTCGGAATGGAGTCATAATAAAGAGATGTCAAATCAAACCTTTCAAAACTAGTTAATATGAATGAATGTACTTCAAAGTATAGATATCTAGAAGTCTTTCAGTCATCATATGTATTGTAGTATGGTGGTGAGAAGAAAGAAACACATCAATTATAACAAAGCATCTATCAGTAGATGGATTCTGTCACAATATCAAAAGACTAATGTAGGAAAAATGAATGTGAGATAAAGAGCATCAATGATGAATTTTCTATATATAATCATTCACTCATAATAGAAAAATAAACATAATGATGAACAAGATGGAAATAATTCACAAATATAACACATTGCATATTTCCAACAAAATAAACTCTGAGACAAACTGTCCAAGAATCTCTTCTCAAAATATTTTCATTAACACAAAAATCATATACAACAACCAAAGAGTCTTTTTCCTCAAGTCCCAAATCATTTTCCTCTTCCTTAGCATTCAATATATAGTCTCACATACCCTCTCAACCTAATGAGTTATAAATGATTCTATATATAAATATAGAAAGAGGTTACAACCATTTTGAAAAGAACTAATTACAAAATATGCTCATTTCCTATTTTATAAGGTTTAGTTATTAATAAAATTTGGTGAAAATACGGAAACATAGGATATAAATATCCATTCGAATATACAAAACCATGACACCTGTGAAAAAATTGAGAGAGTTTTTTGTAGATGAACCCGTTCTCAAGAAAAACCTATTTCAGTTTGTCGAAATCAATCACCATCTTCTCATAATATGAGCTTGAAGTTAACTGCAAAAAACGTCATCTACAAAACTTTTGTAGTGTTTTCCCCTGTTTTTCCTCTGTGCTTGTTCATGTTCCATGGATAATAAACATATAGTAGAAAATAAATATTCAATGATGTTTAAGTATGTGTTGGCCCTCGACCAAGTTTTAGAGAACCTTGGTCGTGTTTGACCATTTTTGGGACTTCGATAGGCTGGTCGAAGACAAAGCGTCGGACAAAGAGGAGATCGCGGGATCTTGCCCCATTTTGTGAGATTTTGGGGTTTAGGGTTTATGTAACGGGTATGAGATGTCAGCTCATGGGTTTACCCATGTTTAGGCCCCATTTGTAATGTATAAATAGATATCTAGGCGATGTAAGAAAGTAGTGAAGAGACCTAGTAGAATCGACATAGTGTGGAGCTAGAGGCTTTGTGCATACTATGTGTTAAGACTTGTAGAGCTAAGTGCAAGTGATTGTAAGAATATGGTGTGAATATTGTGTAAGAAGGCTTTGTGTTGTGACCTAACTCGGGAAGGAGTATCTGGCGAGGTATGCGTAGATCTCCTGTCCTATGTGAAGTTGGTTTTTTGGCTCTGTGCATGTGAGAGGATTGAAAGAAGATACTAAAGAAGATGAAGAGTTGGTGGATGTAGCCCCATGCTGGGGGTGAACCATGTATATCCTTTGTTACGGTGCTTTGTGATATACTTTTCATGTGGTTGTGTATTTATTTGCTTAGTTCTTAGTCTAGATGAATGTTTAATGCTTAGTGATATGCATAAATGCTACATCTGATCTATTTCTATATGCTAAGTTCTTGGATGTACTAGATCTTGTCAAATACTGTGTTGTTCTGTAATTAAGGTTTTACTTGCGATGTGAATAAGGGTTAAAGAATAATGAAGGTTAACTGATAAGTTCTCTATTAAGCATTGTGATCACAGATCTGTGTCCCAGCTAGGTTGTAGACACTTGAGTCTTGCAACCACCCTTGCCTCTACCTCGAGTGAGACTTCATCTTTTTCGTAGGTGTTTCCGAAAGGGCCGATAGTTAGGGTTTTGTTGGTGCGCTGTTGAAGCATTGAACCCTAGGTCTGCCCCTGTTCCAACAAATGGTTCCGTTGCCGGGACCTGAAACTATGATTGCTAGGAATTGAGGAAAAGAGAAAGCTTTTTGCGTAGATCTGTTTCTCTAGTGCACAATACTCTACTTGACTTGTGAAGATCTATGCTAAGAAGAGAAGTCTGATCTGAAGAAAAGAGGTAAGATCTTAAATCTTTGTGCTCTGCTAAAGGTAAGATAAGTGGAAATTTTCATTTTGAAAGAATGGATCTAGGTATATTTTATAAATTTCTTCCTAGTCTGAAAACTAGGGCACAACTAGAAGAAAGAAGATATGATATGAATATATATGATACAAATAGTGAAAGCTATGTTATCCCTATGCATAGAAAGAACTTTTGGACTAACAAGTCTATGCAAGATCCTAGAAAGATTTTTTCGCAGGTCTATCGTTGTGATCCCAGTGCGCAGTACATGAAAGGTTTGGGATAATTTAAGAGAAAGAGAGGATTGACATTATGTTATAATTGTAGAATACTGAGACATCTTGCTAAGGAATTCCCTGGTAGAAGTCCTATTTTCCTTTGTTGTAAATCTACTGGACATGAAGTTTTGGATTGTCCTAGAATGATTGCTAAAGTTGAGAAGATGAATATGAGACAAGAAAACCATGAGGAAGGTCAAGAGACTAAGAGTATGCTAAAGAACTAGAAAGAACCAAAGGCTATATTATTGCAGATGAAAGAAACGCTGAATGATCACAAAGACATCACTTTATCAAAGATTTTAAAAGAGAAACAGTACATAGAAACAAGAATAGGAGACTTCGACATAGACTGTGTATTGGATGCAAAAACATAGGTGAACATTATGAAAAAAAATACTTGGGAAATCTTAGGAAAGCCTGTTATGATTCCTTCATTAGGAGGAATAGGATTGTTTAAAGGAAATATGATAACCCTATGTGGAAGAATTTCCCATGTACCTATGATTTCTCATGGAACATCGACATAAGAATAATTTGAGGTCATTAAGTTTGTTGAGAACAACGCTCCCTTTTCACTTTTGTTAGGAAAGACTTGGATCGAGAGAGATCAGAACCGAAGGAGAGAAGAAGAGGAAGCTATAGAACAAAAAAATCAAGAATTAAGGGATTTCATGGCTAAGAGAATAAAACGCTTAATAAAATAACAAGAGGACACATCGAAGCAACTCAGGGCTAGAGACTTAGCTGTCGAAGTTGAAAGAACACAAGAAGGCTTAAAGAACCTATCCTTGTAGAAGAGTAGATCACCTACTCCAGAAGTAGTAAGAGAAGAAGTATTATCCTCGAACCTTGTGAAATATCCTCAACAGTGCAAAGTTACTATGTTAAGAAAATATAAGAACAATAGTGGAAAGAGGAATCTAGAGACGAAGATCACATGAAAGAAAGCTAGAAAGCTCAGTAAGAAGAAAGAAAAGCTAGAAAAATTGCAGGAAGTTCCAGAGAGGACTTCGCAGAAGAAAAAATTGTAGAACTTGAACCTCACTGGAATAGCAGAACAACACCAACTGGCACTTCGCCATGGCGAAGCAATATGACCATTGGAGGCATCCCATCCATTAGAATGACGCTCCAGAACGAATAGAAACACAATTATTGCCGGAACGTTCACCATTGGATCATTGTGACCATGCCATAATAGATGGAATTGTATTGATTGAGGCATTCCTACCTGTTGGAGGAGTCTGTTACAATGTTAGCTATTTATCCTGTCGAATGTTGCACCGAGGACACTTTCATGAATTGCGATTATCCAAGCCCATAAAGAACTAATCTCTTTCACTCAGTTTTTATTGTAACCTCGCCATCCATTATGCTACCTTGATTATTTTCTCACCGACCCGATATATTTTATATTGAGCGTGTATATCGGGAAACCTTAGTGTAGTCGAAAGAATCAAGGCATTGGCCTTAGAATGAAAGAAATTAAGCAGTTGAAGTGCGTAGACCTATGAGCGCCTTGCAGAGGACCCAGAACTAAAGACATTGGAGTCACATCTTGTTAAGCCCTAATATTGGTTCATTACCCCTTAATTGGGGAATATTATATTAGTAATGTTATTTTATTTATGTCGGCTTTAGGCCATTAGTTGTAATTATACCTC
>JZKD02S1808162.1:0-15168 GCA_000966675.3 Picea glauca
ATTACAAAAAGGAATGCAAGTTGAAGTCAATGGAAGATAGTACAGGATCCAATGAGAATCATTCAATTGAGAGAATTATGACTCTAGATAAGGGAAGTGATGTGTACATGGTGTCGACCAATACACAGTCAGATCAATATGTTTGGTTGATCGAATCAAGAGAATCCTATCATATGACACCACATAGAGAATGGTTCTGTGAATATGAATAATATGAAGGAGGAGGCGTGTTCTTGGGGGATGACTCGAAAATCAAAATTGTTGAACGAAGAAGAGTTGGACTGATATTGTTGGATGGGAGTAGTAGAACCCTTCCAGGTGTGCTACACATTCTGGGTTTGGAAAGAAACCTGATATCTTCCAGCAAGATGGGTGTTGCAGGGGTGCACACTTTATTTCAGAAGGATTTGTGCAATATGGTCAAAGGTGTGATGGCCTTAATGAAAGGATTTTGGATTGGAACCCTATACAAGTTACTAGGGGGTGTCGACTTGCTTAGATGCAACATAATCATTGTTCCTAAAGTCAACTCGACTTTGATTCAACTCAGGATGAGTCGATTCAAACTAACTCGACAATTCATCATAAATTTGACCTAACCATGCTATGAATTGAGAGGATGGGACACATAGGAGAAACAATAATTCAAGCTATGCATAACAAAGGCATGGTTCAAGACTTTCCTATATGTAATTTAGAAGTCGACTTTTGTGAACATTGTATATATGGAAAACAAAGTCAGGTGAGGTTCTCATTTGGAGAGACAAGGGAAAATGGGATTCTAGAGTTGGTTCATAGTGATGTGTTTGGCCTTGTTTTTGTGCCTTCACTTGGTGGATCCATGTATTATGTCTCCTTCATAGATGATTTTTCTAGGAAGACATGGATATATTTCCTAAGGAAGAAATCAAAGGTTTTCGATAAAGTCAAAGAGTTTAAATCTCTTGTAGAAAATGAGACACATAAGAAGATTAAGGTGTTGAGAAGTGAAAGGGTGGTGAATTTTGTGGAAAAGAATTTGATTAGTTCTGCAAACATTTTGGCATAGCATGCCAAAATACCACACCATAGACCCCACAACAAAATGGAGTTGCTGAGAGAATGAACAGAACATTAATGGACAAGGCAAGGAGCATGCTCAGTGGCGTTGGGATCGCACAAGAATTCTCGGTGGAGGCAGTCAAAACTTCCAAATAACTATTGAATATGTCTCCTTCATCCATGCTAGTTGGCATGAATCCATATGAGGTATGGTCAGGTAAAAATCCTTCAGTTTCACATCTCAAAGTATCTGGTTGTGATGCATGTGTGCATGTTCCCAAAGAAAAGAGGAGCAAGCTGGACAAGAAGGAAGTCAAGTGTGTTTTCATTAGATACAAAGAAGGAATGAAAGGATATAAGCTATGGGATAATGCATCAAGAAAAATAGTGTAGAGTTGAGATGTGGTCTTTAGAGAAGTCAAAAGTAAGTTTGAGCCTAAATAAATTGTTTAGACCAATAATAATCCATAGAAGGTGTGGTTTGAATTGAGGAACAAAGAAGATGATTTAGATGATTCAACTGAATTAGAAGGAGAGGTGGAACGAACGACCCTGGTTGTAAGGTGGTCAGAACAATTAATAAAAATAGTCAAAAGGTATATTCCACTTAACTTTTGTTCTACATTTGTGTTAATTTCCACCGATGATGAGCCCAAGTCGGTCGGGGAGGCAGTCGAATTAGTAGAGGGAAAACTCTGGAAGGACGCCATGGTCGAAGATATGGAATCATTGCACAAGAATGAGATATGGGACTTAGTCAAATTACCTAGTGGAAGAAATTATGTTGGTAGAAAATAGGTATTCAAGAAGAAGATGAATGCAGTAGGTCAAGTTGATAAATTCAAAGCTCGACTGGTAGCGAAAGGATATTCCCAAGTCGAAGGAGTCGACTTCAGTGAGATTTTTTCTCATGTCGCAAAAATAACTTTCATTAGAGTACTAATGTCTATGGCTACAACATTTGATCTAGAAATAGAACAGATGGATGTGAAGACAACATTCCTACACAGGGACCTAGAAGAGGAAATCTACATGAAACATCCTGAAGGATTTATACTAAAGGGAAATAAATATTTGGTGTGAAAACTGAAAAGATACATTTATGGTCTAAAGAAATCACCAAGGATTTGGTTANTCCCTCTCAAAATCTCACACACTATAGAAATTTTGGTACATCACAAGACAATAAATGGCCTTGACCTAGACCTAGACCTAGACATAGCAAGACCTAGACTTGGAAATGAATAGAAATACCTAGACCTAGACCTAGAGCATAGACCATGACCTAGAATTATACGATGACCATGATGTAGTCCATGACATAGACCTAGAGTTATACCTATACCATGACCTAGACCATGACATAGACATAGAGATAGACCTATACCATGACCTAGACCTATACCATGACCATGACCATGACCTAGATTTTGACCTAGACCATGACTTAGGCCCCCTTAGCTCCATCTTTTTGGGTTGTTATATTCTTTGCAGTGAAATTCTAGTCGAGGTGAATCAACTGATAGTCGAAGTTGAAGGAATCGAAAGCAAGTTGAAGGTTAAGGTGGTTCGACCGGGTAAAGTAGAGTCGAAGGTCGAGGTGGTTTGACCAGGTAAAGTTAAAATCAAAGTTCGTGGTGGTTCGAGGTGATAAAGACATATACAACAAGTCGAAGAGGTAAAATTACAAGAGGTTGATAAGAAGGAATGTGGAAACCAACTGAAGTCCGACTGGTAATTTGACTTGGTATTCAACTATAACAGAATCATGAGATTCATGGGATTTGTAGCCAATGATATGCGAGGATTTGTAACCATTTTTTGTTTCCTTTTATTTACGATTTTTTGTACTATAAATCATGTAAAGAAGGCGTGTTTTAATGTTGTAAAAGAGAAAATGGCTAATCGCCAATAGATGAAGTTGTAGAGGTTGTTGGTCAGGTAGATGTAAGTTGAATTGTTTACATGGTTATGCCTGTGTAAATAAATAAGGTATGATCTCGATTGTGTCTTAAGTGTGGACAAAGGTTAGACATGTAACCTTTTATTTTAAATGAATAATAAAAAAAGAGAGAAAAACACTCAAGGAATGTTGGTTTTCTCAGTTTGGGTTTCCAGGTTAAAATATTTGTGTACTATGTGTTTTGTTTGTCATTTACTTTCTTCATTAAATATTTCTTTCTCTCTTCTGCTATGTTTAGCATGTGAGTGTTCTTCATTTCCTAACATGTGGTATTAGAGCTTGGTTTAACAACCTTCTATCTAATCTAAACCCTAGGTTCAATAAGAGTCATAAGTCATGAATATTTAAATATTGTGTTAAAGAATGGCGAGCAACTCAAGAATAGATATCGAAAAAATCAATGGCTAGAATTTTGAGATTCAGAAGCTTAAAATTGAAGATCTCCTTGTAGATCGAAAGAAATGGACAACAGTCTGTCCAGGTACCATGTCGACAGGTATGTTGACGGAAGAATGGGAGAAACTTTAGAGAAGAGAAAGGAGTATGATTTGACTTTGTCTTGTAGATTTGATATTGTTGAATGTCTCGTGTGAAGATTCGACCAAGAAACTGTGGGACAAGTTGGGGAGCTTGTACCAGTCAAAATACCTGGTAAATAAATTGTTTCCTAGAAATAAATTGTATCTTCTGGGGATGAGTGAGGGAATTTCGGTGACTGAGAATTTAAATTTATTTAATACCATTATAATCCAGTTATCTTCTGTGGATATTAAAATCATTGAGATTGAGAAATGTGTTATCCTATTATGTTATTTTCCAGACTCCTCAGATAGCTTAGTCGTGGCCATAGGGATTAATAAAACCACCTTAGCACTAGAATACTTAGTTGTATCTCTACTATCAGAATAAATGAGAAGGAAGAACATGGAAGGATTGACCAAATATTATTTAGTGGTGAGAGGTCGACCGGTTGACAAAGATAAAGAAAAATTATCTGGTAGAAAATCTAAGTCGAAGAGTAGATCTAAATCCCTTGTTCAGTCAATAAGAAGATGCTAGAAATGAGGTAAAGTTTGGCATTGCAAAAAGGAATGCAAGTTGAAGGCAATGGAAGTTAGTAAAAGATCTAATGAGAATCATTCAATTGAGAGAATTATGACTCTAGATAAGGGAAGTGATGTGTACATGGTGTCGACCAATACACAGTCAGATCAATATGTTTGGCTGATCGACTCAAGAGAATCCTATCATATGACACCAAATAGAGAATGGTTCTGTGAATATGAATAATATGAAGGAGGAGGCGTTTTCTTGGGGGATGACTCGAAAATCAAAATTTTCGAACGAAGAAGAGTTGGACTGATATTGTTGGATGGGAGTAGTAGAACCCTTCTAGGTGTGCTACACATTCTAGGTTTGGAAAGAAACCTGATATCTTCCAGCAAGATGGGTGTTGCATGGGTGCACACTTTATTTCAGAAGGATTTGTGCAATATGGTCAAAGGTGTGATGGCCTTAATGAAAGGATTTTGGATTGGAACCCTATACAAGTTACTAGGGGGTGTCGACTTACTTAGATGAAACAAAATCATTGTTCCTAAAGTCAACTCAACTTTGATTCAACTCATGATGAGTCGATTCAAACTAACTTGACAATTCATCATAAATTTTACCTAACCATGCTACGACTTGAGAGGATGGGACACATAGGAGAAACAATAATTCAAGCTATGCATAACAAAGGCATGGTTCAAGACTTTCCTATATGTAATTTAGAAGTCGACTTTTGTGAACATTGTATATATGGAAAACAAAGTCAGGTGAGGTTCTCATTTGGAGAGACAAGGGAAAATGGGATTCTAGAGTTGGTTCATAGTGATGTGTTTGGCCTTGTTTTTGTGCCTTCACTTGGTGGATCCATGTATTATGTCTCCTTCATAGATGATTTTTCTAGGAAGACATGGATATATTTCCTAAGGAAGAAATCAAAGGTTTTCGATAAAGTCAAAGAGTTTAAATCTCTTGTAGAAAATGAGACACATAAGAAGATTAAGGTGTTGAGAAGTGAAAGGGTGGTGAATTTTGTGGAAAAGAATTTGATTAGTTCTGCAAACATTTTGGCATAGCATGCCAAAATACCACACCATAGACCCCACAACAAAATGGAGTTGCTGAGAGAATGAACAGAACATTAATGGACAAGGCAAGGAGCATGCTCAGTGGCGTTGGGATCGCACAAGAATTCTCGGTGGAGGCAGTCAAAACTTCCAAATAACTATTGAATATGTCTCCTTCATCCATGCTAGTTGGCATGAATCCATATGAGGTATGGTCAGGTAAAAATCCTTCAGTTTCACATCTCAAAGTATCTGGTTGTGATGCATGTGTGCATGTTCCCAAAGAAAAGAGGAGCAAGCTGGACAAGAAGGAAGTCAAGTGTGTTTTCATTAGATACAAAGAAGGAATGAAAGGATATAAGCTATGGGATAATGCATCAAGAAAAATAGTGTAGAGTTGAGATGTGGTCTTTAGAGAAGTCAAAAGTAAGTTTGAGCCTAAATAAATTGTTTAGACCAATAATAATCCATAGAAGGTGTGGTTTGAATTGAGGAACAAAGAAGATGATTTAGATGATTCAACTGAATTAGAAGGAGAGGTGGAACGAACGACCCTGGTTGTAAGGTGGTCAGAACAATTAATAAAAATAGTCAAAAGGTATATTCCACTTAACTTTTGTTCTACATTTGTGTTAATTTCCACCGATGATGAGCCCAAGTCGGTCGGGGAGGCAGTCGAATTAGTAGAGGGAAAACTCTGGAAGGACGCCATGGTCGAAGATATGGAATCATTGCACAAGAATGAGATATGGGACTTAGTCAAATTACCTAGTGGAAGAAATTATGTTGGTAGAAAATAGGTATTCAAGAAGAAGATGAATGCAGTAGGTCAAGTTGATAAATTCAAAGCTCGACTGGTAGCGAAAGGATATTCCCAAGTCGAAGGAGTCGACTTCAGTGAGATTTTTTCTCATGTCGCAAAAATAACTTTCATTAGAGTACTAATGTCTATGGCTACAACATTTGATCTAGAAATAGAACAGATGGATGTGAAGACAACATTCCTACACAGGGACCTAGAAGAGGAAATCTACATGAAACATCCTGAAGGATTTATACTAAAGGGAAATAAATATTTGGTGTGAAAACTGAAAAGATACATTTATGGTCTAAAGAAATCACCAAGGATTTGGTTACAAAAGTTTGACACATACATCCTTAGTTTGGGGTTTGTGAGAAGCAAAGCTAATCAATGCATTTATTCCAAAGAAGAAGGTGGGTGTTTCATATATTTAACATTGTATGTTGATGACATGTTGTTGATTGGAAACAACATGAATGCAATAAAGGAGGTGAAGAAGCAGTTATCCTCCAAGTTTGACATGAAGGATCTCGGTGTAGCAAACTTCATTCTGCGGATGGAGATTAAGATAGATCGAGCATCTAGAAAGCATTGGTTGAACCAGATGAAGTATATTGAAACAAGGTTGAAATGTTTCCACATTAAGGATTTCAAACCTATGAAGGTGACAATTCCTATGGGAGAAAGGCTAATTGTTGAACAGTGTCCAAGGACACAGGAGGAAATAGAGGACATGGCATGCATTCCCTATGCAAGTGTTTTTGGTAGGCTAATGTATGCGATGGTCTACACTCAACCATATATTTCCCATGTAGTTGGAGTATTGAGTAGATACATGTCGACACCTTGGAAGGAGCACTAGAAAACTGTCAAGATAGTATTCAAGTATCTGTGTGGCACAAAATACTATGTTATATGCTATCAAGGAAAACTTGGAGGTGACAGTGAATTAAATGTACATGGCTTTGTCGACGCCGATTGGGCTAGAGATCTCGATTGACATAGGTCAACCAGTGGATATGTGTTCAAAATGTTCAGTGGAGAAATCGGTTGGATGACTAAGCGACATGCAATCGTAGCTCTACCAACAACAGAAGTTGAATACATGCAAGCGACTCATATAAGCAAAGAAGCAGTATGGTTGCAAAGGTTGTGTTCAGGAATTGGGATTGAGCAGAGAGATATGAAGATAAATTGTGAAATTCAAAGTGCAATATTTATGGAAAAGAACCCAACTTATCATTATAATAGTAAGAAAATTGATGTATAATACCATTTCATGAGATACATGGTGGAAAGAAACAAGGTGTTGCTGGAGAAAGTAAACATGTTGGAAAACATAGCAAGCTCAATGACCAAGTCTGTGAGTGTTGTGAATTTCTCTTGGTGTAGAGAGGTAATGGGCATTGTTTCCCTAGGTCTATGAACGAGAGTTTAGAGGTATCCTGGTTTCATCAAGGAAAACAACAAGTGGGAGAATGTTGGCTTGTTATATTATTTGAAATGAAAGTATAGTCGAGTTGGATCAATTGACAGTCGAATTTGAAGGCCGAGGAAGTTCGATCGGGTAAATTCAAGTCGAAGGTTGAGCTGGTTCGACTGGGTAAAGTCGAAGTCAAAAGTGAAGGTGTTAATGTTTAAGCCATTATTATAGATGTTTGCATTTCATTAGATAACAATAGCATAATCCAAGATCACTGAGAAATAGACAATCACAAGAGACACAACATTTATCCTGGGAAACCCTCTAGGGGAAGAAAACCCATCAAAACTTCATTAATATAGATAGCCAATACAATGCCAAGAGATCTCTTATGCTAATACATAAAGTCCTCTCCTAGATATGCGCCATTCTCTCTCTCCTTCTTCTCTGGTAACAGATCATAACTTGTCTCTCAAACTGAGCAAGTGAGTTGTGTCTAAGTGAGGCACTAGCCTCCTTTATTTATACAAGTTTGTCACATGTGAAGTGTCTCTTCACTGGCAGGGCCAAATTCTCAAACTGGGTGGGTAAACCCAACTTTATTATATTCCTGGACTTCTTTAATATCTGTTAGGGATGACTTCTTATTATGCCTATTACAATTTTCTTCTGACCAATCCGTAAAAGGGGATTTAGTCCTATCACAATAAACAACATGATCAATCCACAATGGGGATTGATCCTATGAATAATATATCAATAATAATAAGAATACTCTTTGCAATTACATTATTTCAACACTCCCCCTTAACAAGAAGGGTATTCTTCAATAGAATCATGTGAGAGAGAGAGGACAACATCATCAACAACATCAAGTGGGTGAGAGGACAACATCATCAATATCATCTTGGAACATTGAATGGCGTATCTATAAAGCATCGAAAGTTTTCTTCATTGACAACATCGTCATTCTCAAAGGAATGCCATCATCATCTGCATCAATATGTATTAGTATAAAAACTGATACATCATCATCATCACATCACAAGGCTGGCTCATCATAATACAAGACTAGCTTTGCATCACAACTGTCAAGATGGAAGCTCAGTACTTGTCTCATCTCATCGTCTTGCTTTACATCACAACACTCAAGATGGAAGCAAGATACTCATCTTGCTTTACGTCACAACCATCCGGTCAGAAGCATGATACTAGACTAGCTTTATGTCACAGCTATCCAGCCGGAAGCTTAGTGCTAGTCTCATCATATCATCTTGATTTACATCTAACAACTAGGTCAGAAGAAAGGAACATCTCATCTTCTTTACGTCTGACAACTAGGTCAAAAGAAAGGAACATCTCATCTTGATTTACGTCTGACAACTAGGTCAGAAGTAAGGAAGATATCTCATCTTTCTTTACGTCCAACAACTGGGTCAGAAGCAAGGAACACATCTCATCTTTCTTTACGTCTGACAACTGGGTCAGAAGCAAGGAACACATATCATCTTGCTTTACATATGACAATTGGGTCAGAAGCAAGGAACACATCTCATCTTGCTTTACATCTGACAACTAGGTCAGAAGCAAGGAACACATCGCATCTTGCTTTATGTTTGACAACTGGGCTAGAAGCAAGGAACACATCTCATCTTGCTTTATGTCTGATAACTGGGTTAGAAGCAAGGAACACATCTCTTCTTTCTTTACATCTGAAAAATGGGTCAGAAGCAAGGTACATGTCCTACTTTACATCACAACCACAAGGTTGGAAGTAGGGAATATCTCATCACAACAACTACTCCCCCTTTCAAGAAAGGTCCTTTCGAACTATGCCAAGCTTATCTCAGAAGTACTCAAACTTCACACGAGATAGGGGCTTGGTCAACACGTCAACAACCTGTTCATCCGTGCTAATGTACTGGAGATTTAAGGCTCCTCTCTATACCATGTCATGAATGTAATGATAACGGATCTCTATGTGCTTCGAACACAAGATTCTCTGTCATCTTTATGCAGCTCTGGTTGTCACATAGAATAAAGGTTTCTCTCATCTCTAAGTCAAATAGGTCAGTCAAAAACTTTCGAAGCCATATAGCTTTGCAGCTGGTAGAACATGCAACAATGTATTATGCTTTCACTGTGCTGAGAGCAATACTAGATTGCTTCCTACTCTGCCACGAGATCATAGCTGATCCCAAACTGAAACAACATCCTGAAGTGCTTTTCCTGTCAAAAACACTTCCTGCCCAATTTGCATTAGTATATCCACTCAATGTGAAATTATGATCTCCATCATAGCTGAGACCATAATCTATTGTACCTTTAAAGTACCTCATCACATGTTTTGCAGCCACTAGGTGAACACATCTGGGTTCTACCAGAAACTGACTCAAGGTGTTCACGACAAAACAAATGTTTGGTCTGGTGTTTGTCAGGTACATCAACGATCCAATAATCTGTCTATACAGTGTGGCATCAATCAATTCTGACGATGTATCGACCAACATATTTAGCTTCGCTTCCATGGGTGTATTCATGGGCTTGCATTCCAACATGTCAAATCTCTTCAAGATTTTGACTGTATACTTCCCTTGGTTAAGGAAGATCCTCTTAGGACTCTGCCATACCTCAACACCTAGGAAATAATGCATTAGGCCAAGGTCTTTCATTTCAAATTCCGAGGAAAGCCTCTTTTTACATTTAGTGATGAGATTTTCTTCTCCAGTTAAGAATAAGTCATCCACATATAGCAATAATATTAATGACTCATTATTCATGATTTTGAAGTAGATATTTGAGTCTTCTTTACTCTTGGTAAATCCTAAGCTCATCAAGAAACTGTCTATACGGCCATACCAAGCTCTAGGAGCTTGCTTCAATCTGTATAAGGATTTATTTAATCTGCAGAAATGAGACTTCTTGTCTTCAACCTCAAATCCTTGAGGTTTCTCTATATACACTTCCTCTTTGATAGCACCATTTAGGAAAGATGTCTTCACGTCCATCTGATGCAACTTCCACTTCATCTTAGCTGCAAGAGATATGATGGTTCTGATCGAAGTGTATCTGGCCACATGAGCGAATGTCTCTTCATAGTCAATGTCTTCCTTCTGGGAAAATCCACGAGCGACAAATCTTTCTTTATACTTCTCAATACTTCCATCAGCAGCATGTTTTTTTTTGAAGAGCCATCTGGAGGATACCACATCTTTATTCTTCGGTCTGGAAACTATTTCCCATACTTCGTTCTTCATTATGGATTGTTATTCCTCTGTCATGGAATATTACCATTCTTTCCTCTGAATGGCATCTTCAAAAAAGGGAGGCTCCTCTTCTAGGATATCACACATCAAAGCCATATAACTGGAGAATGTCTTTGGTCTTTTCACCTGTCTCGTAGTTCCTTGGTGAACACCGTACTTCTCTCCATCTTGAATAATCTCTCTAGCCCAAGATGGTTTTATTTTATGGAGGATCATCATCTGAGGAGGTTCTTGCACTTCTACTATATCATGGTATTCTAGAAGTTCCTCATCAGGGGAAGTTACGACTTCCCTCACTGGTTTTGTAGCTTTGGGAACCTCCCTCATTGCAGTATTGGGGATTACAGGTTCCTCTTCACATACCTCTTCAAGATGTCATATTTTAGATTTCTTGAGCACTGCATCTTCATCAAAGGTCACATCCTTGCTGATATCAATGTGATGTTGACCTGGTGTATAGATTCTGAAGGCCTTGGAGACCTCACAGTATCCCACAAATATTCCCTTCTTTTCTGAAGGGTCCAACTTGTTTCTCTTTTCTTTAGGTATATGAATAAACACTGGACAACCAAATATTTTGAGATGGCTTACCTCTAGCATCTTTCCGGTGAACATCTCTTTCGGTGAACATCTCTTCTGGTGTCTTGAGCCCAAGTGCACTATGGGATAATTGGTTCTGCACATAAACAACTACCATTGTTGCTTTTGCCCATAAGCACATAGGAAGATCTTGATCATGGATCATAGTCTTCATAACTTCCAATATGGTTTTGTTCTTCTGTTCAGCTACACCGTTTTATTGGGGATTGTAGGGAGTAGTGAGTTCCCTCTTGATCCCAACATCTTTGTAGAAGTTCACAAACTCTTTTGAGGTATATTCTCCTCCATTATCTGACCTGAGTATCTTAATCTTCTTTTCAGAAAGGTTCTCTATCCAGGATTTGAATTCCTTGAACTTACTGAACACTTCATATTTAATCTTTAAGAAATATATCCAGGTTTTATGAGAGCAATCATCAATGAATGATACATAATATACATACCTACTAATGGAGGATGATGGCATTGGGCCACACACATCTGAATGGATGAGTTCTAGGACTCCTTCTGACTTGTTGTCCCTCTTTAGAAACAGGTTCTTGATATTCTTCCCTTGTGCACATCCATTGCATACGCCTTTATGGTCACCTTTGAGTTCTGGTAAACCCGTGACTTCTTTTCATATGTATGGTAGTGCCTTGTAGTTGATGTGGGATAACCATATGTGCCAAAGCTCACATGAGTCTTCAATGGTGTGGGTCATGGTAGCCTCTGAGTGACCCTTTAGTTTATATAAGCCATTTTCTTCATTTCCAATTATGATTTCTTCATTTAAGGTTTCTCCTTTAGCCCACATAAGAACTTCTCCATCTATAAAGGCAACTCTGAAACCTTTCTTCTCTAAAGCTGAAATGGAGAGTAGGTTCTTTTTCAAGCCTGGTACATATAGTACATCCTTCATTTTTAGTGAATTCCCTGAATTCAGTTTATGGTTTGATTCTCCCACTTCCTTGATGGGATATTGGTAATCATCACCAAGTGTCACTTTCTGAGAAAAATTATTTTCTGAGATATAAGAGAGAATGTTTCTTTGTCCCATCATGTTCTTAGATGCACCACTATCAATGAGCCAAGTGTCCTCTCCAGGTGTTACATATCCTGAGAGGGCCGAGATCAACACATGGTCTTTGATCTCCTCTCTTATCATCTTTGCTGGTGGATCTTCATCTTCGACTACATGGGCATGGAGCCTCTTTTATTTTCTCTTGTATTCTTCTAGTCTGGCTGGAAAAAACTTTGCAATGCATCCCATATTGTCACAATGATAGCATTGTACAGATGAGTAGTCTCTTTCCTTTCATTGTCCTCTCTTTTGAAATCTCCTTGGATGAGATTCTTTATGATTGAATTTATTTGATTGTTGAGTCTCTTTATAAGTCTCCTTTGCGAAGTAGGGTTTCTTCCTTCCTCCTTTGGTGTGAGTATCTAGGGCTTGATCATCACCCTTAGCTAGTAACGCTTCCCTATTCGCTACTCTTGTTTCTTCTTGGATGTATTCTTCCCATAGACTGTCAAACTTTAGTTTCTCCTTTATGGCACATATCGTTTGGATGAAATCCTCCCAAGGTATTGTGAGACCATTTAGGGCTGTCATTATGAGTTCGTCTTTGTCTATGGTATCTCCAATAGCTTCTAGCTGTTCTTTGAATTATGAGATTCTGGAGAAGTATTCCTGAATCAATTCTCCTTTCTGCATCCTTGTATTCTTCAGTTGAGTTCTAAGATTCATCTTCCGGTTTATGTTCTTTCCTTCATATAGTCTAGTCAAGGCATCAAACATTTCTTTCAAAGTCTTCTTAGATGACACATAAGGAATCAGGTGGTCTTTAATTGAATCTGAAATGATTCTTTTGGCCCTTATTGTGTCCTTTTGATGCTTTGCCTTTTTTGCAACATCGTCAGGTTCTGGTAATTCTTCTTTGATGAATCTTTCTAGGTCATTCTCTTCAAGAATTATTCCAATCCTATACTTCTAGGCAAAAAAGTTTTCCACTCCTTCTAACTTGTCAACAAGCTTAATGATCACATACATCTTTACCTGGAGCTAGGAAAATGACCGAAAAATGAAAGTGCTCAAAATAAAAAAATGAACTTACCAGGAGGTGCGCTTGGCTGAGGCGAGTAGCCTGGGGTGTTTGGATCTGAGAGAATCCAACTTTTTCTCCTCCAAAATTGATCTACAGATTTCTGGACTGGTGCTTCTGGTTTTCTGGTACTCTGGTACTTTTGGTACTTCTGGTACACTGGTTTTATGGTACTTTGTGAAACTAGGGTTTCACTTTTCGGAAGATCTAGCCATTGAAAAGGTGCACTGAGAGTGCCAAAATGATCCTTAGGGGATGGCACACTTTTCTATATGGTTTTGAGGCTGAAAATCTTCACCATAAAAATCCCTAATTTTCATGTACGGTAATAGTGACGTTTTTCACTTGTGAAAGATGCTTCCTTCAACTTGGCTCTGATACCATGTTAATGTTTAAGCCATTATTATAGATGTTTGCATTTCATTATATAACAATAGCATAATCCAAGATCACTGAGAAATACACAATCACAAGAGACACAACATTTATCGTGGGAAATCCTCTAGGGGAAGAAAACCCAACAAAACTTCCTTAATATAGATAGCCAATACAATGCCAAGAGATCTCTTAAGCTAATACATAAAGTCCTCTCCTAGATATGCACTACTCTCTCTCTCCTTCTTCTCCGGTAACAGATCAGAACTTGTCTCTCAAACTGAGCAAGTGATTTGTGTCTAAGTGAGGCGCTAGCCTCCTTTATTTATACAAGTCTGGCATGTGTGAAGTGTCTCTTCACTGGCAAGGACGACTTCTCAAACTGGGTGAGTAAACCCACCTTTGTTATATTTTTGGGCTTCTTTAATATCTTTTAGGGCCGACTTCTTATTCTGCCTATTTCAATTTTCTTTTGACCAATCCACAAAAGGGGATTTGGTCCTATTACAATAACCGACATGATCAATCCACAATGCAGATTGATCCTATGAATAATATATCAATAATAATAAGAATACTCTTTGCAGTTACATTATTTTGACACAAGGTGGTTTGATGTGGTAAATAAATCGACAACAAGTCTAAGAGTTCAACCGAAAATAGGTCGACATGCAGGCATTTAATAATCGAATGAAGACTGAATGAAGGTCGACCGGTAGTCGACTAGTAATCTGGCTTGGTAGTCGACTATAACAGAATCTGGATATTCGTGGGATTTGTAGCCAATGATTTGCATGGATCTGTAACCGTTTTTGGGCACCTTTTATTTAGTTTTTTCCTATTGTAAATCCTATAAAGAAGGTGTGTTATAATGTTGTAAGAGAGCAGATGTCTAATATCCAATATATGAAATCGTAGAGGTTGATTGTCATGTAGGTGTAAGATGAATTGGCTACAAGGTTGTTCTTGTGTAAAGCAAGAAGGTATGATGTCAATTATGTATTATGTGTGGACCAAGGTTAGACATGTAATATTTTATTCTGAATGAATAAGACAACAAAATAGAAAAAATGCTCAAGGAATGTTGGTTTTCTCAGTTTCGATTTCTAGGGTAAAATCTCTATGTACTGTGTGTTTGCTTTGTTATTTACTTTCTTGATTAAATATTTCTTCCTTTATTCTTCTAGGTTTAGTGTGGAATTGTTCCTCATCTCCTAACACATATAAGCCTAGGCATAAACTATACTCGACCCTTAATCCCCTCCAAAGGCCACACTTGAGCCCTAAGTGCACTATGCACATAACTCTTGTTAAAGGCTCCAAAATCCTCGCACCCACATCTTCATGCTCTAACCATTTCTCTATTCTTTAAAACACTTTCAATCCTAATCCCTTGGGTTGGGTGCTCATCCTTACCCAACAAGAACGTGTGTGAATTCCTAGAATCCACATGTGTTATAGGAATGTGCACACATTCTTGTTATGTATTTTTATGTG
>JZKD02S1808162.1:18377-43469 GCA_000966675.3 Picea glauca
GATTTGGTGGAATGGAATTACTAAGAAAGTCGATCCATTTAAGTGATGAGTATGAATTGGGGAGGAAGGAAGTTTCTTTGAAAAGATTTAAATATGCCGCATATGATATTGATGGAGGGAAGAAAAGAAAAAAGATACAATTGGTGACTTCTCAGGTATGATTATGTGACTTCATGAAGGAATTTGTTGAAAAGACACGACAATATGTTCAACATTTCTATGTGGCTCGATGGCAGGATGAGCATTTTAGAATATGCAGAGATACATTTCCCATTGGTATTATCTTATTAGTGGTTGATTTTGTTTAGAACTACACCCTTAAACCACAAAATGAGATCCAAATCCAATATTATCACTCAAAGCAGGTCAAAATGATGGTCCATATCAAATACAACCATGAGTCGGATAGTAATGAAGAAAACAAAGTTATATTGAAGGAGTATCACTTTTACATAAGTGATGACCATTGTCATGACTTAGCCTACGTACAACATTGCTTTCAATTGTTTTACAATCACCTTAAGGAGAAGAACATACATATGGATCAACATTGGATTTTGTTAGATGTTTGTGCTGGCTAGTTCAAAAATGGTGGTGTATTTCAATGGTTGTGTATGTTGCACAAAAAACTCAAGGTACCACACATTTGGAACTATTTCAATTCTAGGAATGGGAAAGGGGAGCATGATGGAGCAGGAACATGCATAAAAAGAGTGTTATGTAGGAAATAAATGAAGTTCACAACTACTTCCCTCATTCGAGATGTGAAATCCATTGTTGAATGGTGTTCTTCAGTAATGGGAAAGGGAACAAGAACCCGTCAAGACCAACCACATAGGAAAAGACATGTACATAGTTATTTTTGGGAGGTGGTTGATGTAGATCTATCATAGTGGTATGAATGCAAAACAATCCAGGGAACTCGTGGATTCCATTCAATTTGAACATCAGACAGTGCAATAGTTGAAATATGGACAAGAAAACTCTCTTACTTTTGTGGTCCATGTAGTAGTAATAAATGGGATGATTGTGAATTGACAGACTTGGTTGATATATGGGATCGTGTATCACTCCCCATTGGTCAATGTATAACTATGAAATTATCCCATTTGGAGGACGACCAATCAAATATTTCAACAGATTATGATCACATCTCAGATCTCGTACTGCCAGGTTTGATGAAACCTTCTATTAAATTTTGAATAACTATCATCGTTGTTTTATGTTTTGGTCATTTAGTGGACTCGCGTGTTGGCACTCCATTTTTTGTAGAGCACATATATGCAATGATTGCACCAAGAGGTAATGAATGGTGCATTGATTATTGGTTAACATGTTGCTTAGAGGGAAACCAGACCCTTATGTGATTAGTAACATACTCTGAAGGAATCGAATTTGTGATTGGGTTGATGGTTATTAGAGGAGAATATCTGACATGGGATGAAAGAACACAAAAGAAAGGTGGTTATGTATTTCAATATTATAGACTAGGTGAAGTTGTATACCACTTTACAAACTTGGTTGTTGGTACAAACCTCCAACTACAAACAATGCCATGTAATAACTCATCAAAAGTATGATACTTATTTCCTTAATTTGATTACGACAAGTTAATGGAGACCATTAGTATTAGAATTGATCCCGATGGTCTACTTCAATGAGCATAGGTATGTAACATGAATAATTGAACAAATATTTCAAATTTATGAATGATTGAAATGTTGGCTTCATGATATGGTTGTTATGGTATTCTTGTATGTTGTGGTTATTTTTTGTTGTTAGGGAATTATATTTGGCCTTCTCTTGCCTTGCCATGCAATTCCATGACATGCATTTCCATGCCTTTTCTTGCCTTGCCTTGCCTTTTCTTGCCTTTCCATACCATGCCATGCCATGCCTTGCAATGCCTTCCCTTTACATACCATGACATTCCATGCCTTGACTTTCCATGCCATTCCATGTCATGCTTTTCCTTTCCTTGCCATGTCATGGCATGCCTTTCCATGTCATGCCATACCTTGCCATGCCGTCCCTCACATTTCATTCCAATGTCATTCCATGCCTCACCTTGCCTTCCCATTGTATGCTATGCCTTCCCATGCCATGCCATGTCTTTCCTTACCATGTCATGCCTTGCCTTTCCATGCCATGCCATGCCTTGCATTGCATTGCATTGCCTTGCCTTTCCTTGCCTTATCATGCCATGCATTTCCATTCCATGCCTTTCCTTTCCATTTTATGTCATGTCTTTCCTTGCCATGCCTTCCATGCCATGCCTTCCATTGCCTTGCCTTGGAATTCCATGCCATTCCATGTATTTACTTTCCATGTCATGCCTTGAATTGTATTACCTTGCCATGCCATGCCATGCCTTGTCATGCCATGCCATGCCTTTCCATGCCATGTCTTTCCTTGTCATGCCATGTCATGTCATTCCTTGTATTTCCTTTCCTTTCCTTTCCATGCCATGCCATGCCTTGTATTTCCTTGCCTTGGCATGCCATCTCATGCCTTTCCATGCCATTCCTTTCCTTTCCATGACATGTCTTGTCTTTCCATGCCATGCCTTGGATTTACTTACCTTTCCATGTCATGCCATGACTTGCATTGCCTTACCTTGCCATGTCATGCCTTGCATTGCCTTACATTTGCATGCCATGTCATGCCTTGAATTGTCTTACCTTGTGATGCCATGACATGCCTTGCCATGCCATGCCTTACATTTCCATGCCATGTCTTGCACTACCTTGCCTTGCCATGCCATGCCATGACTTGCATTACCTTTCCTTGCCATGCCATGCCTTTCCTTTCCTTTCCATTTAATTTCATGCCTTGCAATACACCAACTCATGCCTTGCCCAACCATGCCATGTTGTGCCTTGACTTGCCATGCCATGACATGAAATTCCTTGCCATGCCAAGCCATGTCATTCCTTACCCTGCCTTTCCATGCCATGTCTTTCCCTGCCCTATAATGTCATGCCTTGCCTTGCCATGCCATGCCTTACAATGCCATGCCTTACCACGCCATGCCAGGCCTTGCCTTACCTTTCCATGCCATGCCTTGCCTTGTGTTTGAGCATGATATTTTGGATAAGTATTGGGAATTGTGTAGGAACATATCGCACAATATTTTGGCTGGGGAGAAGCATGCGTGCATAACAGTTGGAGCATGTTTAGGAATCAACGTGCAAAAGATGAAAAGTACTTAATATTTTGTGGACATTATGTCCACTTTGTAACCATTTTGTAATGAGCTTAGCCCTATTGTAAATCTACAAATTGTAATGGGTTTTGGGTAGAATTAGTTCTTTTGGGTGTTGAGCTTTGGAGCGAGAGATTGAGTGAAGAATTTTCTAAGTATTCGGGTGTTTTGAGCAATGACCGAGGTTTTCAAGAGTTAGGCTTACACTTTTATAGAACGGTTGAGGAAACTTTGGGTAATGTAAACCAATACATATTATTGTCAGCGCATTGTGAAACTATAAGGATATGACTAATGAATAAAATAAGAAGCCATTTGTTGTGGACGTAGCCCAGTTTGGGGTGAACCATGTTAAAAGAATGTGTCTTGATGTGTTTTTTTTATGTGTTATAATGCATATGATATTTATTGTTACTATGTAATAATATAAAGGTCTATTATTCATTATACATCTCATTATACATGTCATTATACATTCATTTTTGAACACACAGAAGTTTGTTAATGAACAAGGAGAAATAAGTTGAATTTCAGAAAAAATATGAAGTAAAGAAGGCCAAATTTCAAGGGAGGATGATGTCTTTTGGTGATGTGTTCTAAGGTATGTTATTTATAGGCCATCTTACCATTTTCTCTATAACTTTGTTTCTAGAACGATTCAAATGGTGAAATTTGTAGGCTGTTGAGAAGACATATCTAGGTATCTATGGTAAAAATTTAAGCTCTTTATTCACTATAATGTTGGAGATAGACTCTGTGGAAGAGAGGGTTTTTGTCTAGTCCTGAAGCTAGTCATAAAACGGTTTTCCGGGTAAAACAATCATAACATCTTAATAGAGAATCCAAATGCAGCGAAACTAATTTCATTGGAAATAGTACGGGCTGTAGTTTCTTCTGTACAAATTTCAGAATCTGATGTTAAAAATTGAACGAGGTGCATGTTGTACAAGTTTTCTCTCTTCAATAAACCAGAATTGAATAAGGTCTACCATTTTATCTATAACTCGTTTTCTGGGAGGATTCAAGGAGTGAAACTTGGAGGAGTTTCAGAAGTTACATTGAGTAATATTATCTATAGGATCAGAGTATTCAAAGAAGTGAATAATTGTAGAAGTTGAAGAAGGCTTAGGAAGCATTATCAAGTTCTATGTGATGGTTGGTTGATGGTGATAATTTAATGTAAAGTTTTATTATCTCTCATATATTCTTGGGTGGAAGGAAGGGGAAAGGATGGAGAGGTTAACCCTCTCTTGATATTGGAAGATTGTATCTTCCTTTTGGAGGTTTATCCCTCCCTTTATATTTGGAAGTTGTAGCTACCTTTGGAAGTCATTACTTCCCTTGAACAATAACTATTGATTATTTATCATATATTGTGCATGTTGTATTGTGGTGTATTGGTGTATTGTTCATTGCTCATTGGATATAATCAAATATACTATTTGGTTGAAGTATAAGTTGAAAAAAAAAATTGTACTTGATACTGATTCACCCCCCTCTCAGTATCATCAATTGGTATCATAGTTGGTTGCCTTTAGAACAATTTAACCACTGGAAGGAAAATCTTGAGTAGAGAAGTATGACTATGAGCATATTCAAAATGGGATTCAATGATTTGATGGAAGAAATTATGCATACTRGAGTGATAGAGTGAAAAMTTACCTAACATMTTTAGGAGTGACATTTGGTACYCAGTTGTAAATGGTTATGTAATCCCAAAGAATGCTCCAACCAATCCAAATTAGAAGAATCTTATGAGTTGTAATTCAAAATMCAGACATTTTGTTCTAGGAGCATTGGCACCAACCATTGCTAGCAAAGTGATGGGATGTAACACTGCTAAAGAGGTAYGGGACAAACTCAAGAGTATCTATGAAGGTGATCCAAAAGTTAAGTAGGTCAAGCTTCAATGACATAGAGCAGAATTTGAAAATTTGAAGATGGATGAAAAGGAAGATATTGCAAACTATTTTCTTAGATTTGATGAAGTTGTTATTGTTATCATAGGATTAGGTGGAGAGCTCAATGAATCCTTGGTTGTACAAAAAGTGTTGAGATCACTTCTCTTGAAGTATGATACTAAGGTCTCCTCCATTGAAGAAACTAGGGACTTGACCAAAATGACAATGGATGAACTACATGGGTCTCTTATAGCATATGAAATGATAATAGGTATAGAAAGTGACCAGCCAAACAATGAAGCATCCTTTAAATTTTGGATTACTAAGAGGGGGGGTGAATCAGTAATAAAACAATTTAATCATTTTTAACCATATAATCCAAGTGTTATAGAAATGTAACATTATCATCCAATAACTACAAAGTAAATAACAAATGAACATATGAACAATCATACACATACACAATACACCAATGTTTTACATGGAAACCCAAAGCCGGAGAAAACCACAGAATTATTTTTTATATTTCTTGAAGAATTACATTCATTGGAAGTACCAACTTCCTTTGTTTTCTAGTTGTAACTGGAAGGAGGCTCCAACCCCCTAGTTTCTCAGGCTACAACCTGAGGGAAGCTCCAACTCCCCAATTCTCTAGCTACAACCAGAAAGAGGCTACAACCTCCTATGTTCTCCAGATACAACCGGAAGGGGGCTACAACCACCTTTCCTTGACCCGTCAAACTGCCCTGAAATATAAGTAGAATGATGAAACCACTGTCAGACTATCACTGTGATATATACCACTATACAACTGTATCAACCTGTACCATTGACCTGCATCCAACCTATACAACTACCCTGTAATCAATATGTACCTGAACTGAACGTGTATCAACAAGAATACAATAGGTACACGACCTGTAGTGTTGTAGGCACACATATGTATGTTCCCTATCTGTTATGCAGACCACGTATGTACGCGACCAAACTGTTATACAACCTGCATATGCCTTCAAAAAACTAGGGTTTCCTTTCTCTTGAAAACTTCTGACCCTTTGTAACTTCTTTCACATAGATCTATAACCTGTCACTGTATCCATACTGTATCTGTACCCTGTTCTCGCATCCTCTTTACCCAAAATATCTATATCTCTCTCTATTCATGTGCCATATAAATGTGTGTAATAATAAACAAGTATAATATCCCTCACATGATCTAGAATTCAAACCCTTTCTGATATTCAACCTCTCAATACATCAACCAATACAAGTTCTCAACCATATACCACAAAACCCTAAGCCATATGCCAAGAAATACAAGATGTGCCTCAACAAGAAGTATCAATGATAAATATACCAACACTGTATTTATGTAGTTATGAATTATACAAAAGTTCCCTTGCGTTCACTAGTCTCTCTAGGAAGAATTCTCAAATCTCCATAACCATTTCTCATGCATACATCAAAATCCAACTATTCATAGAAATAAGACATACCTTTTGAACCAATGGATAGATCTGATGTATCTGAGCACTGTAGACCTTCATGGGAGCTTGATATCAGAATCTAGAACCTCTGCATCTTCATCTCTTCAAGTTTCCATGGATTTACCAACATGTACGCACCCTAATACCCTGCCAGCTCGCGTACATACGCAACCTAATACATTGTTAGCCCATGTACTGTATGCACCCTAATACATTGTCATCCCGCGTATGCCTCAGAAACTAGGTTTTTTTAGTATTCGTTATAATTCTTAAACTTTCGACGTCAATCCTTCGTACTACCTTAGACTTTCACAACTTCATATGTATCAATGAGTACTTGCAATAAGCCTTACACAACAAAATATATTCAAGATGTTAAAGTGTAATTAAATGAGAGAGCCTTGCCTCTTATTTATACTTTCATGTAGCATCCCACTTTCCTTATTTTAGGGAGTTCTCCATTAAATTTATTATTTAAATAATTTCTTTTGAAAACACTTTGGCTTTTTGGGGCTTCTATATGACTCATGAGGGTCCTCCAACTTCACATGGTCATAACTCTCTAACTGTGAGGAGTTATGTGACGTTCCACATACCACTGAAAATGGCATGACAAGCACTATCCATATAATATAGATCCACTGAAAAATTCATTGGCCTTCATCTCATTATTCCATAATTAAGCGTTGGTTCTCTGACCATACTTATAGGATAACTCAATCTGCAAGGTGTCTTCCCGTGAGGGATTTCACCATAAGGGGACCACTTTGGAGTTAATCCATTTGTACTTCTTATCAACCATTACAAGACAATAATGAGTCATCTTTACATCAAACAAACTTGGGTCCATTACCCAAACCTTTGTGATAGTGAAATTTTCTACCAGGCTTTCTTCAAGGGTTGACATCAATGACAACCAACCTTAATAAAAAATCTCCCCCCTTGGAATTGATGGAAACACTTTGATGCAATACTGAAATCATGTCATGCAATACTGAAGTCATATCACTCATGCTCCCCCTGGAACCATGTCTCTATCCTATGCATGTCTGTGACCATTGCTCCCCCTGGAATCATGCCTCTGTCCTTTGCATCTGATAAATCTCACCCCATTTGTCATCAATGGAAAATTTATATTTCCATCCAGGGTTTCTCCCCTTAACTGAAATTTCCTCTTTATGGTGCTTCCTCATGTTCATATAAGACATATAATATAAGTATTCAAAATCATTCATTTTGGAGTAGAAATAACTCTGAGTCTCTGGCGAAGATACTCAAAGGATTCCCATGGAAGTGGTTTTGTAAATATGTTTGCCACTTGTTCTTTTGTGCCCACATACTCAACTCTGATGTTCTTTTCTGCAACCTGTTCTCATAGAAAGTGATACTTGATTGGAATGTGCTTCGTTTTGGAGTGCATCACCAGGTTCTTTGAGATACTGATGGAACTTATATTATCACAATATATTGGAATGGGCTCATCATGCTCAACCTGTATATCGATTAGAGTTTGTTTCATCCAAAGAACCTGTGTACAACATGTTGTTGCTGAAATATACTTTGCCTCGGCTTTAGATAAAGATATTGGTGATTGTTTCTTGCTTAGCTATGATACTAAACACTCACCCAAGTAGAACGTTGCTCCAATAGTGCTTCGTCGGTCATCGATACAACCTGCCCAATCTACATATGTGTAGGCAATAAGTGATAGATCCTTTCCTTTTGGATACCATAATCCAAACTCTTATGTTCCTTTGAGATATCTAAAAATCATCTTCACTGCTAATACATGTGTTTCCTTTGGTGCTTCTTGAAATCGTTTCACTTATCCAACTGCTTGCATTACATATAGTCTGGATGTTGTCACATACAGTAGGCTACCAATCATCGACTTGTATTGTCTCTGATATGTAGACTTTGAATCATTATATTTTCTCAATTTGCAACTGGTTTGCATGGGAGTGATAACTGGTTTGCAATCTTTCATTTCGAACCTTTTTAGCATTTCTATGATATACTTGGTTTGAGAATAAAAATTTATTGGTTGCTTTGACGTATCTGAAGTCCCAGAAAAAAGGATAGTTCTCCAAGTACTGACATTTCAAATTCATTATGCACATCCTTTGCAAATTTCTGGCTTAACCTGTCATCATTACTACCAAAAATAATATTATCAACATAAACTTCAATTAATAAAATACTATCTTGACTTACCTTGATGTAGAGGTTGTTGTCTGCACTTCCTTTTTTGAACCTTTCCTGTTGTATATATTTATCTAGTCTAGAGTACCATGCTCTAGGAGCCTATTTTAGACCATACAAGGCCTTCTTTAATTTACACACATAATCTGTGTTCTCTGACAACTGAAATCCTTTTGGTTTTTCAATGTAGACTTCTTCTTCAAGTTCCCCATTTATAAAAGTTGATTTTACGTCCATCTAATACACTTTAATATTTTTGGATCATGCATAAGCTAAAAGCAATCTGATTTTTTCCATTCTGGCATCTGGGGAAAATGTCTCTTCAAATTCGATTCTTTCAACCTATGCATATCCTTTACATACTAATCTAGATTTTTTCCTTGTAACCTTTCCATATTCATTCAATTTATTTCTGTATACCCACTTTGCGTCGATCACATTCTTATCCTTTGGTCTTAGAACCAATTCCCAAGTGTCATTTTTCTCTATTTGATCCAATTCTTCATCCATCGCCTTATTCCAAAATTCATCCTTGCTAGCCTCTTCAAAACAGGTTGGTTCAATTGTAGATGTGAGTGCTAGGTGCGTTTTTTCTGGTGAATGGATTCTTCTTCTTGTCTCAACTCTTGCATCTTTGTTTTCGATAATCTGATCCGAAGGATGATTCTTTTGTACTCTTCTGCTAGGTGTCTTTGGAGGCACTTGCTGAACTTTCTCTTCTTCTTTTGTTAGATCCTCTTCATCTTCCCCTTCTACTTTTTCATCTTATTTTTCTTCTTCATAAAGTTGTTCCATTGATTCATTTTCTTCTTCCTTTAATTCTTGTCTACCTGTTTCATCAATTGTTACATTAATGTTTTCCACAAATTTGTTCAATCTTAGGTTGTAACACTTGTCTTCTTTCCTTGTACTTGAGTAACCAACAAGTACTTTTTTGTCCACACGAGATTCAAACTTTCCCATTCTATCATCTTCTCTTTTGATGTAGCATTTGCTTCCCAAAACTATGAAGTGCTTCACATTTGTTGGTCTTCCTTTCCATAGCTCGTAGGGAGTTTTGTTAGTGTTGTTTATGAGCATTACTCTGTTTTGAATGTGAACTATTGTATTAATTTCCTATGTCCAAAAGATATCTTTCAATTTGGAATCCATTAGCATTGTTCGTGCCATTTCTTGTATGGTCATGTTATTTCTTTCAACAACTCCATTCTGTTGAGGTGTCCTAGAAATGAAGAATTGCCTTTTTATTTCATGACTATTGTAGTAGTCCATAAATTCCTTTGAAGTGAACTCTCCCCCATTATCAGATCTCAAGCATTTGATTTTTGAATCCATTTCATTTTCAACCATTTCCTTGTAGATCTTGAAGTTTTCAAAAGCTTCTAACTTATTCTTGAGAAAGAAAACTGTAGTCATTCTTGTATAATCATCAACTAATAACATAAAGTATTTCTCACTTTTTAAACCATTTGTTGTAGTTGGTCCAACTAGATCAATATGCACAACTTCCAGTGGTCTTGTCATTGAATATTCCTTTGATTTGAACCTAGTCTTTATTTTCTTTCCTTGTTGATAATGCTTGCATAAAGTGTTGGTTGGTTTCGTGATCTGGGAAATTTATTTGAATTCTTCTCTTTTGTTGACTTTAACAAGGTTATCAAAATGTATGTGACCCACTCTTCTATGCTATATCCAACTTTCATCTTCCTTTCCTATACAACACTTTTCATTTCCATTTTCACTTAACACATATATGTTGCTTGAAGTTCTCGCAGATGTAGCAATCAAATTTCCTAAACCTTCTTTTCTTATCTCACACTTTTGTGAATCGAAAGTAACTTTATGTCTTTGGTTACACATTTGAATCACACTTAAAAGATTATGTTTCATATCTTCTACTAGTAGAACTTCTATTAGTAGAACATTTTCTTCCTTGGTATTCTTGTTCCCAATTCTGACTGTGCCTTTTCCAATGATTTTAGTTGAATCATCATTTCCGAAGGAGATTTATCCATATCTTTCATTTCTTAATGTAATAATATTGTCTCTATCACCTATCATGTGTTTTTAACAACCATTGTCAACGTACCAACCGCATTTCTTCCTCTTAGCTTGTAGATCTAGTGTGCATTATTCATTGCTGTATTGATTCTGATTTCTTATCCATGTCCTTTTTTGAGGTTCATGTCTGTGATTTTTGTTGTTATGTTGTGGTTCTATAGGAGGGATTTTCATTCTGGGAGTTGAATATCTTCTCAAGGGAGGTGCTCTTATGAATTCTTCTTATTCTTGAGACCTATCTGTTTCTATCGGTCATTGATTCTGAAATCTAAATCTTCTTGGCGGAGGAGTGTCCCTGTAATTTTCTCTATAGACCTTCCTATCCCCTTTGATTGTTTCTTCATATATTTTTGGATATGTTTCTTGTTCTATTGTTTTGGAGCTTCATCCCTTTTTTGTCTGATTGTATCCAAGTCCGAACTTGTCATTCAAAACTTTTGAGTTGTTCTGCATATTTTTCTTTTGAAGATTGTTTCTTAATGTGACAATCTCTGCTTCCAAATTTTCAATGATCCCGTCTCTTCCTTCTAGTTGTTCTTTGAGTGCTTCTTCAATTATTTTATCTTCTTTAATTTGAACCTTCAAATTTGTGATCATTTGTTTGAATTCTCGAGTGTCTTCTTTATTGTCTAGTTCTTCTTGTAGGTTCTTGTTTTTCCTCTTTTCTCTTCTGATAAATTCTATGGCACTCAAAAACTCCTCTCGGTAGTCAACTTCTACCTCTTCAATTTCTTCTTCGACTTATTCATATTCTTCTTCGGAGTCTTCTTTATCATAATCTTCTACAACCATGAATATAACTCTTTTCGTCTAATTGTCACTAACTTCATCTTCATCTGATGATGAGATGTATTCTTTGGTGCATAAGATTTTCTTGAAAACTTTCTTTGTGGTTATTTTTCCTTTATATGTTTGTTTGACTTCATCATTTGAATTTTTCTTATGAGGACATTTGTTGAAAAAATGACCAATACTATCACAATTAAAAAAAATTAAAGGAATCTTACCTCTATACATGTCGGCAGTTCCCTTGTTCAGTATTTTGACAAAGTTGGCCACTTCTTCATCATCTTCTGAGACGTCACTATTTCTTCTATGTTCTTTTTCTTTGATCTTTTGGATGCTTTGAAGGCTGCTTCTTTTACATCTAGATTTTCCTTTTCAGTTTTCATTTCAGATGCTTTGAAGATTCCACGTAGTTCGTCCATTATTATTGAGTTTAGATATGCTCTTTATTCTAGTGTTGATATCTTAGGGTCAAATCTCATAAGAAGATATCATAGTACCTTTTGAACAATTAGAGATTCATTGATTTCTTCTCCCAATCCCATGATTGCATTTAGTATTTCATCGAATCATAAGAAGTAAGCTGCAATATTCTCTTATTACTTCACCTTTAGTTGTTTGAACTGACCTTTGTAAGTTTGAAGATTTGCTTCTTTGACTTTTGAATCTCCTTCATAAATATTTCAAAGTTTGTCCCAAATCTCTTTAGTGGATTTACAGTGTGCAACTTTGGTGAACATTGTTTCACCAAGACCATTCATAAGTGCATTTGTGTCTTTGGAATTATTATGATTGAGTTTCACTGCTTTTTCATTTGTTGGTGGAACTATTGGTACTATGTATCCATCTAAAATTGATTGTCAAATTTCAAATCCTTATGCATGTATATATGTATTCATCCTTATGCTCCAAAATGCAATCTTCTGTCCATCAAACTATGGTATTCCATTTTTATACAAGTTGTTTCTCTCCATGATCTACCTTTCATTGGTTAAACTGATTTATGAAGGAACCTGCTCTGATACCAATTGTTGGATTACTGGGGGGGGGGGTGAATCATTAATAGAGAAATTTAATCATTTTTAACCATATAATCCAAGTGTTATATCAATGTATCATTATCATCTAATAACTGCAGAGTAAATAAGCAATGAACAAATGAAAAATCATACACATACACAATACACCAGTGTTTTACGTGGAAAACCAAAGTGGGATAAAAACACAGAATGATTTTTCTTATATGTATTGAAGAATTACATTCATTGGAAGCACCAACTTCCTTTGTTTTTTAGCTGCAACTAGAAGGGCGCTCCAACCCCCTAGTTTTTTAGGTTATAACCTGAGGGAATCTCCAAATCCCCAATTCTCTGGCTACAACCAGAAGGAGGCTACAACCCCTTATGTTCTCCAGTTACAACCAAAATGTGGCTACAACCACCTTTCCTTGCCTTGTCCAACCACCCTAAAATATAAGTAGAATGATGAAACCACTGTCAGACTATCATTGTGAGATATACCAATGTACAAAGGTATCAACCTGTACCACTGACCTGCATCCAACATGTACAACTTCCCTATAATCAATATGTACCTGAATTGAACATGTATCAACAAAACTACAACAGGTATGTGACCTGTAGTGTTGCAACATGCGTATGTAAGCACCCTATTTGTTATGTAGATCAAGTATGTACGTGACCAAACTATTATGCAACCTGCGTAAGCCTTAAGAAAACTAGGGTTTCCTTTCTCTTGAAAACTTTTGACCTTCTGTAACTTTTTTCACATAGATCTATAACATGTCACTGTATCCAGACTATATCCATACCTTGTGCTCGCATCCTCTTTACCCAAAATATATATCTCTCTCTCTAGTCATGTACCATATAAATGTGTGTAATCATAAACAAGTATAATATCCCTCACATGATCTATACTTCAAACCCTTTCTGATATTCAACCTCTCAATACATCAACCAATACAAGTTCTCAACCATATACCACAAAACCCTTAGCCATGTGCCAAGAAATACAAGATGTGCCTCAACAAAAAGTATCAATGATAAATATACCAACACTGCATTTCTGTAGTTATGACTTATATAGAAGTTCCCATGCAACCACTAGTCTCTCTAGGGAGAATTATCAAATCTCAATAACCATTTCTCATGCATACATCAAAATCCAACTATTCATAGAAATAAGACATACCTTTTGAACCAATGGATAGATCGGATGTATCTGAGCACTATAGACCTTCTTAGGAGCTTGATATCTGAATCTAGGACCTCTACATCTTCATCTCTTCAAGTTTCCATGGATTTACCAACATGTATGCACCCTAATACACTACCAGCCCATGTACATACGCACCCTAATACACTATCATCCCACGTACTGTATGCACCCTAATACACTATCAACCCATGTACGCCTCAGAAACTAGGGTTTTTAAGTATTCGATGTAATTCCAAAACTTTTTCTGTCATTCCTTCATACTACCTCATACTTTCACAACTTCATATGTATCAATGAGTACTTGCAATAAGCCTTACACAACAAAAGATATTCAACATGTTCAAGTGTAATTAAATGAGAGAGCCTTGCCTCTTATTTATACTTTCACGTGGCATCACACTTTCCTTATTTTAGGGAGTTCTCCATTAACTTTATTATTTAAATAATTTCTTTTGCAACACTTTGACGTTTTGGGGCTTCTAGATGACTCATGAGGGTCCTCCAACTTCACATGGCCATAACTCTCTAACTGTGAGGATTTATGTGACGTTCCACATACCATTGTAAATGGCATCAAAAGAAATATCCATCTAGTATAGTTTCATTGACAAATTCACTGACCTTCATCTCATCATTCCATAATTAAGCATGGGTTCTCTAACCATACTTCTAGAATAACTCAATCCACAAAGCATCTTCTCGTGAGGGCTTTCACCATAAGGGGACCACTTTGTAGTTCATAAATTTGTACTTCTTTTAAACCATGAAAAGATAATAATGAGTCATCTTTACATCAAACAAACTTGGGTCCATTGCCAAAACCTTTATGCTACCGGACTTTCTTCAAGGGTTGACATCAACGAAAACCAACCTTAATCAAAATTAAAGCCATAAAGAAGAAAAAAGCCAAGGATAAAAACCTTTATGAATAAATAGAAAATTTTGTAAGAAGGTTCCATAAGGGAAATGGAAGATACAAAGGTAATTCTTCTCTGAAATGCTTTAACTGTGGTAGAATATGACATATTGTTGAAAACTGCTACTATAAAAAGAGAAGTCTCAAAAGTAAAAAGAGATTCTGATCCAAGGCTGATGACATATCCTCTGATCCATGTGGATATTAGTGGCCACCCACGTTTTCCAACTTGCTCAAAATAGTTTTCTGGCAATTTTGGCAATTTACTATTTTTAGCAGTTTTAACTTCCAGGGCCATTTTGAGGGCCTAAATGAAGGTTTTTTGGGATCGATCTTATCAAAAATAAACAAAGGCATGATTTCTCCCCCAAAATGAATCTCCTCAAGGATACCTTTCCAATGGGATATCATGCACCTAAAATAGAGATCACATGAAAACGTTATGACCACGAGAAGTTGATGTTTTGATTTACCCAAACGGGGCCCACATGAATTTGGTGCTTCATATCCTAGGGTTAGTTTTTTGGATGTCTAGGGTTTTTTACATTCCTGTTTATTGTAAAAATTCCTTCACAGCCTCATTGTAATCATATTCTCATGAATGAGCGCAGTCGTCACATCTCTTCTCAGAGATAAGTTGCCACCATTCCAACAAGCTTGTTTTCCATTGCATTTTATAGTTTCAACTTATTTCGTTATTGAATAGAAAACTAGTTTTACTGTATATTTGTTATTTTGTGTTAAGCATATTTTAATAATCTGTATTCATTTCAATCTACTCATAAAATTTGGATCAATGGTATCAGAGTGGTCTTCTCCTTGTCATCTTAATGCATGTCCCCAATGAGGTCATGGTACAAAGAATTGGGTCTCGAACTTGTTTCTCTTGAGGACAAAATCTCTCGCATGCCCAAGTGACCTCTCATGAAAGGAGAAAATAAATATGATGGGATGGGATATCCTTTCAAGATTTTGCTTGAGGAAGCCCTCACACAACAGAGGAACAAGATGATGGATAGTTTCGTGCAAATCCTTTGGCAACTACCAATAGGCGACACATCTTCCTCGAGAGGAGGCGTTGCCCCCTTCAAGGTACAAATAAACTTTGATATTCCTATATTTGAAGGTCATATAGACACAGATGTTGTAGACAAGTGGTTGGATATAATAGAAGGGTATTTTTCTGCCCATAACTTTTCGAATATAGAAAAGATTACTTTTTCACTCCTCAAAGTTGTTCCCCATGTCAAATATTGGTGGGAAACTTTCTGTGAGAAAAAGGAAACAAAGGAACCCTCATTATTTACAGTTGCATCCACTTGGGAATCCTTCAGGGATGTTATTAAGGAACAATACTACCCTTTTAGAATTTATGATGACTCGTATACCAAATGGACCACACTACGACAAGAAAGAGACCAAGCAGTGCCAGAGTTCACAAATATCTTCCATACATTGCGCACCAAGTTGGGTATCAAAGATTCAGAGCAACATCTAGTGCTCAAGTATCACAATGCTCTACATAGATACATCCAAACTGAAATGGAATTTTTGTGCATCTCATCCTTGGGTGCGGCCTACCGATATGTCGTCAAAATAGAGAATAAGCTCAAACAAAAGATGCTGCAATTTGACCCTAGGAACCCCTCACAGCAAAAGCTAGGAAGGGGTGGCCCCAAATCACATAACAAAGGACAGAGAAAATATGGACAATATCAGGACAACCAGTCCAAGCTGCAAGCAAATAAGGACATCGAAAAGACAAAGAAAGATACTAGGAAGTGGTGCGACTTCCATAAGAGCCCTTGGCATAACACTGCTGACTGTTGCTCAAAAACATCATTGGTGGTCGAAGTGAAAACCTATGAATTAGGTGTGGGTTCTTAATCTGAGTCAGAAATAGAAATGGGAAGAAGGATCATTGATGTGGAACCCAGTTCCACATTTTATACCACCAAGCTCCAGCCTAGTGAACCAGACGAGCCATAAGAAGGCGAGTGCCTATTCCATTCATAGATGTGGGTAAAAGGCACCCCACTGCACTTCATCATTGATAATGGTATCCAGAAGAACCTCATCTCAGCAGAGGTCATCAAGAGTTTGGCCCCACCGACAACGTTGCACCCGCAAGCCTACACCATTGGATGTCTCCTCCAAGGAAGTGATCTTTGCGTCAACCAACAGTGTCGACTGTCGTACGACATCCAGACCTTCAAATATGAGGTATTGTGTCATGTTTCTCCTCTCAAAGTTTGTAATTTTCTTTTGGGCCAACCTTATTTATGGAAACGTCATGTTTTATATGAGTCTAGGCCTCGTAGTTTTATTATTACTTTGAACATGAAATTGTACAAGATACCCGAGGTAGTCCCTCCTAGTGATATTTCCTTGATCTTTTCCAAGCAATGCAGGAAGGTCATCTCTCAAACCGGGAAATTTGTCTTCTTCATGATTCCCTCTAAGAGTGAGGGAAAGATCGCAGCCACATCCAGGGCCTCTATGGTCGATCTCTCCACACAACATAACCAACTGTTGTAATCTTAGACTCATCACCTGAATCTGATCCCAAGTTTGTTGGTCGTGTTTCTGTTGAAACTTTTTTCCTCCCTTTCCTCTCTTTGAACCACTTCGATCTCTTCTCTTAGTGCAATTTCCATCAATTATCATCATCATGCCCTTCTTTCTTACAATTCTTTCAAGAGAGATTCTCTTCCTTAATTGTCACTGAATTTTCTTTCTTCCCATTCCCTTTGCCTTTTCCATCTTTATTTGAAGATGATTCCCCTGATACACTAACTCCAGTTTTTCCTATTTCAATATATGTTTCTTGGACATAAAACTCATCAATATTATTAGGTCCAAACATAAACACAATATTACGAATATAAGAAGACAAACCTCCTATATAGTTCATAAGAGTTTAATGTGTAGTTAATGGAACATCTAACATCAAATCCATCTTACGATTCATCTATATATTCCTGCACTGATTTTCCTTTCCTTAAATTAATACTTTTCCATTCATTTAAATCCTTTTCCTTATATCCCAATGGGTAGAGTTGATTTACCACATAGGAATTAAGAGAAGAAGAATATTTAATGAATGAATGTTGCAGCCATCATAAATAATGAAGAATAAAAAGTAAACATTAAGAACAACAAACCATAACACCAAGATTGCTAATGAAGTTCTACAAGAGTTTCCTACATCTCCAGGCCTTTGTCTTCAATCAAAGGGTTCTTATTAATATTTAATGCTTAAAAAAATACCAAGAAAGGCTTACATAACATCTCCTGAAACCACCTTTCATATCTGCAACTTCTGGATAGAAACAAACATCACAAATGGATGCAACAGGTAATTCTGAGACTTTTGAGTGTGAGCTTGGCTATGCTTGGCTTGACATCTTGGGATTTGGAGGCAACTTTATGTTCGACTACTCATATGCAAAAAAAAAAATCACATTTAGACTCCTCTCGAAATTCTGCAACTTTTGAGTATAAATTCAACCTGCTTCTGAACAGGCCCTCGAAACCTCCCCTCAACACAAATCCCAATGCTAATTCCTGTTAGATCTGTACAGTACGTACAATCTCGAAATACATGCCAAAAAATTCAGAATTCGCCAAATTTAGCGATAGTTAGCCAAACTTAGGAACAATTAGCCAAACTTAGTGGGATTTCACCAGATTTGGAGGATTCCTGCTGGATTTAGTGGTAATCGCCAGATTTGGAGGAAACTGCCAAACCACTTTGACCTTCCAGAAGGTGCCATGTGGTGCATCCTCATTGGGCCACGTGTCACCTTATCATTGGCCTGAGCCACATCAACATGCCATGTTAGCCGCCATGTCAACCTACCCAATCAGTTGCCACATCATCCTACCTAGTTAACTGTCATGTCATCATCCATACAATGCCACATCATCATCTGTATAGTGCCATGTCATCATCCGTATGGTGCCATGTCATCGTACGTACAATACCACATCATCATATGTACATTTCCATGCCATCATCCGTATAGTGCCATGTCATATTCCATACATCCATGTGTCACCTCCATATAGTGCCACATGTCACTTCCATATAGTGCCACATGTCACTTCCATACTGTGCCAACTCAGCCCGAAAATGCCAAAAATGATTGACACACGGCATGTCCTGGTGCTTCTATGTGTCATGATGATGTTGGCATAACGTACTACTAACATCATCATGATGTACTGCTGATGTCATCTTCTATTTCAGCTATACGACCTTTAAACAATTGACTTTGACCTTTGACGTTTTGCCTGTTTGGGAAAAAGTTCAGAACGCGATAACGTTCGCATACAGTGTCCATTTTCAGAATTTTTTTTTGGCCAGAATAGGCACGGTGAGCCCTACACAATGCACTGGTTTTGTTTGATTCTGATAATTTTGAAATTTTGTCCTTCCCGGATTCATTTTGGATCATTCCTCCCCACTAAAACCTTTTGGTCCTCCAAAAGGGTATTAACCAGTCATCAAGTGTGGGATAGGCCTCCCCACTTATCCTTTGTCTTTAAACTTTGTCCTGTGCACTTTCCTCATAATAATCAATTTCATAATAACCATGACAACTGAAAGCATATTGATAGCCATTTGAACTCGTTCACATCTTACTGAATCCACTACCATCCATGTAGAAAACATTAACAGTGATAACATAAAAAATATGACTGAAACTAAACCAATATGTTTGATGGGCTTGCAGGACATTAACTTATCTTGAAGAAAGTATGATTGAACTTCCATTCTACCACCATCTCAATGTCATGCTTAAGATCAACTGCTTTACTTGGCACACTTATAGGTGTATTTCTTGCATAAGTTTCCTTCTTTAATTGTTCCATTGTTAGAAGAGATTGATTTGCTTTTATGTGATGAACATGTACRCCATTTTCCATCCCTTCTTTATTTAAGTGATATTGATTTTGTTCCCTATAGAATATTTCTTTGCGATCTAGCGACAACACATCACATATTACTTCATCCACATACTTAGATGTAATTKCAAAKTTTATGATACATTGCTTTGTTATGGGAAATTTGTGATCTTTGCTTATCCAATTTATTGAATAGGGTTTGTGATGCATMTTAGTGTTTAATCCCAATTTCTTAACCACTTCTTMTGAAATTAAGTCAGATTGAGATCCACTATCTATCAATGTATCGATCTTAGTATGTTTCATTATGACCCTTATATGAAACAATTTACTTCTTGAATCAAAACCATCRCCAATTTTACCTGTCTAACCAACTGCTATAATCTTAGACTCATCACCTGAATCTGATCCCAAGTCTGTTGGTTGTGTTTCTATTGCAAATTTTTGCCTCCCTTTCCTCTCCTTGAACCACTTTCGTCTCTTCTCTGGGTGAAATTTCCAGCAATTCTCATCATCATTCCCTTCTTTCTTGCAATGCTTGCAAGAGAGCTTCTCTTCCTTAACTGTCACTGAATTTTCTTTCTTCCCATTCAGTTTTCCTTTATCAACTTTCTTTGAAGAAGATTCCCCTAATACACTAACTCCAATTTTTTCTGTTTCAATATATGTTTCTTTTACATAAACCTCATCAATAATATTAGGTCCAAACATAAACACAATTTTACGAATATAAGCAGGCAAACCTCCTATATACTTCATAAGAGTTTCTTGTGTAGTCAATGGAACATCTAACATCAAATCCATCTTACAAAATTCATCTGTATATTCCTACACCAATTTTCCTTTCCTTAACTGAAGACCTTGTGATTCAACTAAAGCCTTTTCCTTATATCCCAATGGGTAGAACTATTTTCAAAGTGTGGAAATAAAATCATGCCATGATGGAAAAATATTACCAACTTGCTGAGTTCCATGTTGCATCTTACTTTGCCACCATATGAGAGTTGTGCTTTCAAGATGAAGTGATGCCAATATGATTTTGGTTGCATCATCTTTGATTTTCTGCACATTACAATATACCTACATCTATCTAACCGAGTTATCAAGTTTCTTAGCATTAACTTTTCCATCATACATAGGAAAAACAAATTTTACATCAAGTTTAAGTAATGGCATATGAGGATTATGTTTATGAGAATGTTTTTCTTGCAGTAGAAATTGAACGTGTACTTGAAGACGAAGAAGAATATGGATATGAAGGAGGTGAAGGATGATATTTTGGAGGGTCCTCTCCTTCTTCACTTTTGGCTTACTTTGAAGATTCCCCTTGAACCGATCTCTTCCATTCCAAGTAATCATCATATAACACTTTTACCATCTCCAACATGGCAAAGAAAGTTCTTTGAAACTCTCTTTCATTTTGAGAAAGTCCTTCTTTCGATGCCATCATCTAAATTTTGGATGTCCACTTTCTTGATCCAATATCAGGATCTCCTTCTACAAGCTCTCCTTCACCACGAATTAGATTTTCCATGGTAATCATGCAAACTCAAAAAACCAACTAACAACCTGCTCTGATACCACTTGATCTGAAATTGATCTTTTAAATACTATGGTTAAGTTTATGCATGAGTTAATTTACCACTTATGAATTAAGAGAAGAAGATTTAATGAATGAATGTTGCAGCCATCATAAAGAATGAAGAAAAAAATTAAACATTAAGAACAACAAACCATAACACCAAGATTGTTAATGGAGTTCGACAAGAGTTGCCTACATCTATGGGCCTTTGTCTTCAGTGGGAGGATTCTTATTAATCTTTAATGCTTAAAACAATACTAAGAAAGGCTTACATAACAACTCTTAAAACCATCTTTCATATCTGCAACTTCTGGATAGAAACATACATCACCCATGGTTGCAACAGGTAATTCTAAGAATTTTGAGTATGAACTCGGCTATGCTTGGCTTGACATTGTGGGCTCTGGAGGATTTTTTTTTTTGGATACTCAGATGAAAAAACATAAGCCATATTCGAACTCCCCTCAAAATTCTGCAACTTTTGATTATAAAGTCGACCTTCTTCTGAACAGGCCCTCGTGACCTCCCCTCGGCACAAATACCAATGCTCTTCCCTATCAGATATGTATCGTCCGTGAAGTCTCAAACTGCATGCTAAAAAACTCCCTTTTCTTGAATTTTGTGTTTGTCTAAATAAGTTTGACTCCACCAAATTTAGCAACAACTAGCCAAACTTAGCGACATTTAGCCAAACTTAGCGAGATTTCACCGGATTTGGAGGATTCCTACTAGATTTGGTGGTAACTATTAGATTTGGCGGAAACCGCCAAACCAGTTTGACCTTATAGAGGGTGCCACATGGTGCCTCCTCATTGGGCCATGTGTCACCTTGCCATTGGCCCAAGTTAGATTTGGCGGAAACCGCCAAACCACTTTGACCTTATAGAGGGTGCCACATGGTGCCTCCTCATTGGGCCATGTGTCACCTTGCCATTGGCCCAAGCCACGTTAGCTTTCCTAGTCAGTCGCCACATCAGCCTGCCTAGTCAGCTACCACATCAACATTTGTACTGCCACATCATCCTACCTAGTCAGCTACCATATTATCATCTGTACAGTGCCACATCATCATCTATACAGTTCCACATCATCATTTGTATAGTGCCACATCATCATCCATACGGTGCCATGTCATTGTCTGTATAGTGCCATGTCATCATCCGTACAATGCCACATCATCATTCATACAGTTCCATGTCATTGTCTGTACATCCACATGTCACCTTCGTACAGTTCCACATGTCACTTCCATACACTTCCACTTGTCATTTCCATACCATGCCAATTCATCCCAAAAATGCCAAAAATGACTGACACGTGGCACGTCCTGGTGATACCATGTGTCATGCTAACATCAACATGATGTACTGCTAATGTCATCTTCCATGTCAGTTGTACGACCTTTGACTAGTTGACTTTGAACTTTGATTTTTTACCTGTTTGGGAAAAAGTTTAGAATGCAAGAACTTTCCAATATTGTGTCCATTTTCAGAAAAACAATATATGGTCAGAATTGACATGACGAGCCCTATGCAATGGTGCTGGTTTCGTCTGATTATGAGAACTTTGAAATTTTGGCCTTCCTAGATCCATTTTGGATCAACTACTCTTGTTGAAATCAATAACAACTAACTTACCATCAATATCAATCAAAACTTTGGGGTATCTCGAACACTCCAAGGGTTGAAATCAATGAAAACCAACTATACAAACCAACTTTCCAACAAATAAGATGTAGGAACCAACCTACTGGAGACACCAATCTCCTCAACTAAGCACCAACTCTATAATATATCACTAGTCCAAGAAATTCGTACACATAGTACTTCTGGCTTCACTTGCATGATTCATTCCATAGACAATCCTTCAGACCCTAGCAAGCCTCATATAATCATTCTGATAATGTAATCACTAATGACAACATCCACCGACAGTAACATGCATTCACGACAACATCCAATAACGACAACATCCTACTCATGAAAACAGCATGGAAACATAAAAACGTCATAGAAAAGGATACGGTAGCAGCACAACCTCATGGAAACATCATGACAACATGACAACTTCATAGCAGTGGATATGAAAACATCACAACCTCATAGCAATGCATATGACAACTTCACAACCTTATGACAACATCACGACCTTATAACATACCTTGAGAATAAGAAAGACCTTAAGAGAATCCATTAGACTTCGATTGCACACCATAAATACACCCCAACACCTTGGGCACAACTCAAACTTGATATCTTCATTGGTTGTACTAAAAATGAAAAATTATATCTTGTATTTTTAGTAATTTTGTCCCCCAAAATTAGTTGAGCCGACCCCAGTTTTTTGGCTGGGTTGTCAGATGGAAACACTCATATCTAATCATTCCGAGGGAGTTAGAGGGACTTCCATATACCATTGGAAAGGTATCAGAATAATATTTCCAACCATGTAACTTGTTCTCAAATTTTAGTTAGGCATGTAAGGTAAACTTTTTCTCAAATATAGGGTACCCAAATTGGCCAAAAATAATACTTTCAACAATCTCCATCTTGCAATCTTTATCTTGTACAATTGTAGGATTATAATATTTATCTTGGACATTGTGTTAGATCCATTTGTGTACAACTCAAAGTGAGAATGTGGAAAAAACCACATGTTATCTCATCTTGTGAGGGCCATGCTTAAAAGCTACACCATAAGGGGACCACTTTGGAGTTATATACATTTTTGTCAAGGATCCTTCAAGGCTCCTCAAGGATTCTTCAAGTGGACACATCATCATCACTTTTAGGGACTACACATCATCATGTCTTCAGGGGTTCTTTAATGGGCTTTGATATTTACTTGTCTTCATGGATTGACTACTTCATCGATTCATGACTACATGTATTCAAGGAATCATCAATATTTCTCAAACAATATTACTCTATCATTTCCACATCATCATCATCACTTCTACAACATCATCATCATTTCCAGTTTGACATCAATGACAACACTTTCTCAACAATATCCCCCTTTTTCATTGACGAAAACACATTCTTCCTTTTGCAGTGATGCATGCTTACTTTATCCATCACTTTCTTTCTCTCCCCCTTTGACATCCAATGGAAAAGGGATCAATTTTTATTTTATCATGTGACTCCCCCTATCACCAACAAGCTATTTCTCTCCCTTTTGACATCTAGGATAAAGATTTTCTCCCCCTTTCGAATTTCATGATTCTCTTTCTTATTCTATTGCTCCCCCTGTCTTCATGCTTTCATCCATTGTCATTTAACTCATTTTGGTACTCCCTTTGTCATCAATGGTTCCTTCTTTTGAATATAATTCTATCTCTATGAGCATATTTGCTTTTCTACAATACTCCCCCTTTGACTATGTTGACTCTTCTTTCTCTAGCTATGTAAGAACTCATAGTTTCCTCCTAATGTTTCTTTACTGGTTCATTCTCTAGGTTTCCTTCTAATGCAACCTCAATTCTATTGATTTTACACATCACTTGACATTTAGTTGTACCATGTAGGGCTACTATAGGATATTCACCTTTCTAGATCTACAATATTCATGGTGTATTATCCTGGTGAGGTTTACAAGATAGTCCTTAAGTTGTTGTCCTTGACTGTCATAAGATATTCCTTTAACCAAGTGTATTTGTAAGGAAAACCTTTAACATGGTCTTATATATCTCAACCTTTTATTTGGATAAGAATATATTCTTTTGTTTTCAACAGAGATACACCACGCTTTTATTTTCAGAACATTCTTATAAAAAGCAATTCTTCACAGTCGTTTGATGA
>JZKD02S1808173.1:2962-14767 GCA_000966675.3 Picea glauca
ATTAAACCTTGTTTAAAATGTAACCATATGATATATGGTTATAATATTATAACCATATATAACATATAGTTACAACCACCGAACCATATGTATACTATATATGGAGTATATAACCATATATTAAAGAAAAAAAACAACGGATATGTGTTATGGAGAGGGTTCGAACCCAAAACCTCCGGATTACATCCCATAATTCTTAACCAACATGCCACCATTACCACATTTAACAAGATTCCTTCTGAAACTAGAATTAAGTTGCCAAGTTAGTTTGGGTATGGTTGGAGACTGGGCCTATTTAATGGCATGGATCCCAATGCATGTACATACATTCCTAGGTCTTCACACATCCCAAGGTTCATGCATCCTAAAGTATTCACAAATCCCTAGGTATGGTAAAAACTACATTTTTTAGTGTGCTAAGTTTATGTGTTGCATGGAAAAGCATGCCATCTGGTATATTGTCCACACCTAGGAAAGTTTATACTCATTGAATTCATTTTTCCGCAAGGCTTATGAATATCCAGTCCATTTTGTGATTATAGGCCATTTGTAAAAGTATTATCTCATTTTTTCATGTATGAGACACATAGTCTCGTTATATGTGTAAAAATGGATTTTTCGGCCCTTGTTCAGAATTTGGCCAACTTTATACTCATTCTTCTAAGAATTTCACTAAGAATTCAATGGTAAACTTCATTTTTGCATTTGAGCAACAAATTTTCAGAGTGCCTTAAAAATTGGATTTTTAAGTCCATGCTGTAATCTAATTTGGAATTTGAGATGATGAAGAGTAGTTTCAATGATTTAAAGGGAACTTGAAGATGAACTAAAGTATATCATCAATATTTGTATTTTGAGTTCTTTTATTTTCTTTTGTATTATCTCATTATTCTTCAAGTAATTCATCAGTATTGCTGAAGTTTATGGACAAATAAGCATATTCACATGTATTTTTGCAAATAGTCAAGTGATCTTCATTTACCGAATCTGGTTGGATGTTTATGTGTAATTTAAGAGTTATTGTTCCATCTAAGTATTTTTGAATCAATTTGGTACCAAATATGGTTTTTACATTTATTTGAAAGTGAATTCTTACGAGGTCCAAATTGAAGAGAGGTGAAGGCACACTTGAAGAATTTAATCCTGAGATTGAACGAGTATTTCAAAGGAAATTAATGGAGCATGAAGGTGTTATTTTCTGAGGCTGATCGGGAGTTTAAAAAAAAATCCTTGAGATGAAATCCATGGTTAAGGAATTGTGGGAAGACCTAGAAAAGAGGAGAGAAACTCCTCATCAAAATGAAGGTGGTCTAGTTGAAGAAATGGTGAAAACTGAAGCATTTGAAGGAGAATAAGGTGAAGAAACCCTAGAACCTCCTTCATCCCCATCATCATCATCATCATCATCATCGTCATCATCATCATCCTCATCATTATTATCATCATCATCATCATCTTCCAATGAAAATGAACATTCTTCTCATAAGAGGAAAAAATGTTCTAAGAAGTCTTCTCATTCTAATGATTTGTCTTTGTTAAATCTAGATGTTAAGTTTGATTTTCGTACTTATGATAGAGAGTTGAATTGAGAGAAATTGGATAATTGGGTCAAACATATGGAAGCGTATTGCAATGTACAAGAAATCATATAGGATACTTCAAGGATATAGTTGGCTACTCTTCGCTTGAGCGGCACAACGTTGATATGGTGGGAGAGTCAGACACAAGTTGATCTTATTCAAGATGGTAAAATTATTTCTTCTTGAATTGAATATGTTGTTGCATTAAGATTTTTTTTTTTTATCCATTATGTTATATGAAAACATCTAAGTTAAGGGAAATGGAAAAATGTGAACAAGCTTACACACAAAAATTTAAGAGGAAGGAATTATCTTTGGGAATTCAATTACATACTCATGAGACTCTTATAAAGTATATTGGTGGTATCCATGCATATCTTCACCTTACTATATTGATGTTTAATCCTACTAATATTGACGAAGTATCAGTTCAATATAAACATCTTGAAGCCAGGAAATGAAAACATGTTGAGGATGTGTCAAAGGAGCCACATGAATTTGAGGAGTAGTCAAAGGGAAAAGGGAAGTGGAAGAAGATAGCTATAGTGAAGAAGGATGAAGGGAATAAGCCTACATGTTCTCACTATGAGAAGAAAGGACATGATGAGAATCATTTTTGGAAGTTTCATCCAGAATTGAAACCAAAGTGGGCTCATCCTAGGAAGGGTAATAAGAATACCACGACCATAGTTTAGGATCTTGGATCAGATTCTAAGGATGAAAACTAGGTTATAGCTATGGAAATCAAAGGCAAATATTCTATTGTAAGTTTCAATTCACCTACTTTTTCTATGAAGGATAATGTAGTCCCTAATGGAAGGTAAATAAAATATTTGTCTCATTTACGAGTTATCTCAAAGAATACTAAGATTGATACACTTGTTGATAGTGGATCACAAGTGAATCTTATTTCATAGAAAGTTGTTCAGGAGATGGGATTGGAAACTAGGCCTCATCCAAGATTGTATCCTTTGGGTTGGATTTGTGATAAGGATCAGGTACATGTAATCAAGTTGTGCAAGTTACATTTTGTGATCACATCCAGTTTCATTGATGAGGTATAGTTAGACATGGTTCCACTTGACATTTGCGAGATGATTTTGGGAAGTCCATACTGGTACTATAGGAAGGCCATTTTGTATACAAAATAAAATAAGTATTATCTTTTCAAGGACGGGACTGAGTTCATTTTGAGAGCTCAATGGATGAATAGTAATTTGGCAGTTGTCAGTATAGGGCACATGCTAGCTAATTATAGTACATGGGATCCATATTTACATATTACGGTTGAAAGAATAACAATGTCTTTGGTTGATGTTGTTCCTGTTAAGAAGGGAAGATATGTTGATGTTTCATTCTCTTTCGCATCCATACATTCAATTTTTTTGATCATTTTATTACTAATTAGTGGAATATGGCTGGCTACTGCAATAATGAATGGCGAAGTTTGTGAATTTAAGGGAATGATTGACTTGATTAGAAGTGTTTTTTCAGTCTTCGTTATCATTATGATGAGTCAAGTGCTCATTATCCAATCATGAAGGATGGATGATGCTATATAAGTGAGGATAAATCATTCTCACTTTATTTCTAAATAATCCATTCTTTTGGAGCTCCGGGAGGATATGACATGCTCACAAAGGTCCTAGGAGGATACATAATGCTTAGAGAGGTCATATCAGGATACATAATTCCCATAGAGGTCCCAGGAGGATCTAGAATGTTCATAGAGGTCCAAGAAGACCTGGAACACTCATAGAGGTCCCAAGGGGTCTAAAAATGCTCAAAATTTGACCATCTTAAATTATTGAGAAAAAAAAACATTGCATGCATCTCATTGTCATAATTCTAACAGTGAAAGTGACACCTCAAATGGAGTTCATATGCAAAATTTATACACGGTCAAAGTTTGGCTCAAGTAGGAAAAGTCTAAGGTTAAATAGAAAAACAGGTGACAGGTGTCACCACTATAAGGGTGACACATGGCACATGGTTTTTATCCACTGAATGGGAAAATTGTGCCGCCAAGTGGATGAATTATAGGTTGAAAATTTGCCCAATCATTTGTTCACAAGTGGTATTGGAGAGCCAATGAGAGGTTGCTACATGGCAGCCTCTCATCGGCCTATATTGAAAAGGTTATGTAAAGTTTTAGGAGTTGATGAGGGTCGATCCTATTACCTCCTTAGCTATAACACAAGCCCCATTACATACATATGCATTAACATACATATGGCTTAAATTATATTTGAAGTTATGTAAAGTTTTAAATGGAGGCAAAAAGGGTTGAGGGCTTAAGCCCCCAACCCTTAGCTCTTGGGTTATATTCTACACATGTGATCAAAAATATACCGACATAGGGTGGGGGAGTGTTATTAAACCTTGTTTAAAGCATAACCATATTATATATGGTTATCATATTATAACCATATATAACATATGGTTATAACATATAGTTACAACCACTGAACTATATGTATATTATATATGGCATACATAACCATATATTAAAACAAAAAACAATAAATATGTGCTATGGAGTGGGATCAAACCCACAAAATCTAGATTACATCCTAAAATTATTAACCAACACACCATCATTACCACATTTAATGGGATTCCTTCCAAAATTAGAATTAAGTTGCCAAGTTAGTTCTGGTATGGTCGGAGACCGAGCTTATTTAATGTCATAGATCCCAATGCATGTACACATATTCCCAGGTATGTACATATCCCAAGGGGAAAGTATTGCAAATTTTGCATTGTTTAATGTCCTAAGTTTATGTGTTGCATGGAAAAGTGTGCCATCGAATATATTGTCAACACCTAGGAAATTTTATACTCGTTGGATTCATTTTTCGATGAGGATTATGAATATAAAATATGTTTTGGGATCATAGGTCATTTGTAAAATTATTATCTCAGTTTGTCATGTATGAGACACATAGTCTTGTTATGCGTGTAAAAAGGGATTTTTTGGTCCCTATTCAGAATTTGGATGAATTTATACTCATTTTTCTCATAATTTCACAAGGAATTTGATGGTAAACTCTGTTTTTTCATTTAAGTAGTAGATTTTCGAAGTGTCTTCAAAATTGGATTTTTAAGTCCATTTTGTGATATAATTTGGCATTTGAGATGATGAAGAGCAGTTTCAATGATTTAAAGGGAACTTAAACTTGAAGATTAAGTAAAGTATATCATCAATATCTATACTTTGAGTTCTTTTATTTTCTGTTGTATTATCTCATTATTCTTCAAGTTATTCATCAATGTTAATGAAGTTTATGGACAAATAAGTATATTCACATGTGTTTTTGCAAATATTCTGTTAGGGACCTAACCTCCCTAACCCCTCACAAAGGTAGAATAATATATTTTCCATGTAGTAAAGGCCAATATTAATAAGGCCAAGTAGTAAGGAAGAATAAGTCAAATGTTAGAATATATAATAGAAGCCTTTGTTTCTAGAAGATCTTCCTCTAGATTTCCCTTTTGGTAGATATATTTAGTATAAATAGGATTTGAGGGCATGATAATTTTTGTCTTGAGAATTATTATAATAGATAATTTCTTTGTTGGAGGTTTCCCCCTCGAATAGGAAAGTGAACATTGTTTCTTATTAATAAATGTATTGTTTTGGTTCTGTGGTTTCATATATTTTGTTGTTCCACAATTATTCTCTACAATGTTTATGTTTCCATCTATTGTAATAGATATGGTACCTTACAAGTGGTATCAGAGCACTTTTCTTTACAGAACATTGTGGGTTATTTTTCAAGGTAGAGATGTATTCCAGCGTATTAAAGCTATAGTGATATATCGTTTAGCAGATAAATCAATGGTCAAGGAAGAATACATGCAGGAAATATGAGTGGTACTTAAGAGAGCATTGTTGGCCACCCTTGTAATGTCTATTGGTACCCCTTCAAGTGGTAGCACATCAAATAACACATGTATACAAATCGACCTAGATATCCTAAATCTCTAGGTAGATAAATCAATCAGGTGCCTAAATACTATAGCGCCACCGAGAACAACACTTGGGAAGATACTCTCTAGTACTTGGGTATTCAGGTAGTACGACTTAGGGAATGGTCTAGCCTCCTTAGTTAGTTTCATGAGATATTGGGTCGAGTACTACTATTGGACCCCACATGTATATCAGAGAGATATAACATAGGGAAAACACTTATATGCACATACCCTAAATACTCTAACTCTTGGGATGGAAACATAAACAAAAAAACCAAGATATGTTGTCATGTAACTTTACCTCCTGCATTATGGTTGTGAAATTAGTACACATTTTTTTCTGTTAAGAATTTAGGCCTTTCAGCACTGCAGTATTCTTCAGATCAGATTGTAACTTCACATGAACCATTATTTGATCCCTTTCCAATTAGATTTATCTCTTCTCCATGATCACATTCATACCCATCATTTTTAGCAATTTGTTTTTTTTTTTTGCAGACCAACCCCCCTTATTTTGGACACACCCCATTGGATTCCCCTCGTCACCCTGATCATCATGATACCCTTCACCCATAACAAATTTTTTGTTTGGTCCCACCCACCCCTTCATCATGGGCCACACTTGTATCCAATACCTTGAAGCCTGCCTCAATACCTTGTCCTCTCATTTCACAGAGGCCTAGAAGGAAGTGCGGTAGCTTAGTGCCAATATTACAACCAACAATAAAAAAATGCATTCCATGATAGAAGAAAAAATGGAAACAATGAAACGTGACCTCTCTACCCATCTTGGATCCTTTGTTGGCCAAATCTACACCAAGTTGAATCTCACTGGAGACCTTACCTCCTCTAACCCACCTTTACACCCTAAAGGTCAAACTTCCTCCAATTCCCATACTTTTTAGCCCCATCACTTTTAGCCTTCCAAGAGTGGATGTGAACAAATTAGATGGCTCATATCCCACTAGATGGGTAATTTAAATGGAACATTATTTCTCTTTGTACGGAATTACAGATGAGTTGGCCAAAATTTTCTATGGTGTTGTTCATATAGATCAAGAACGTTGGAAATGGTGGAAATGGAAAAAAATGGTCGCGAAGGGTATGTGTCTTGGACACAATTTGTTCCAGAGGTCTATGAAACCTTTGACACTCACACCCATGATTTAGGCCATTTGAAAAAATTGAAACAATATGGCACACTGGAAGACTTAATAGCTACTTTTGAGAAAATGGATTTCTGCACGGAGGACATGTTTGATGATTTTTTCCAAGAATGATTTATTAGTGGCATGAAGGATGATATTTGTTCCCATTTCCTCATGGATCACCCCCAAATTTGGGTGGAAGCTACTAAAATAGATAAGGAAGAACAACAATATTCATCTTCTCAAACTAGAAAACACTCCTTTATTCCTTTCCCTAAACCAGTCACTCCCACTCCTCCTTCCACCCACACAGAAATGGTTGAACGCCAACTCAAGGGCCTTTGTTATAATTGTGATGAAAAATATTTTCCTAGCCACAAGTGTAAGGAACAAACGATTTTTATGGCCATATTTGAGTATATTTCTGAGGAAGAGGTCGAGGCTCCCCCTGTGGCTGAGTCACCTAAAACCATTGACCTAAATCCACCCTCAAACCCCCTAGAAGTTGAATCAAACATTTCCTTGAATGCTCTCACTAGCTTCTCTTCTCCCCAAACCCTCAGGCTAATTGGCTACATTAAGAATTGGAAGGTAATCATCCTCATTGACATTGGAAACACCCATAATTTTGTTCATCACCACATTTCCCAAGAAACTAATTGTTATATCTGAGTAGTGAACAATTTTCAAATCATGATTGCCAATGGCGAGTCCATGAACTGTGGGGGGCATTGTGAAAATGAGTGTCTCCAAATTTATCGGTACCACATGGAATATCATATATTTTCTATCGACATGGGTGGTTGTAACATTGTGTTGGGTGCAAAATGGTTAAGGACTCTTGGCCCCATTCTCATGGATTTTAAGGAATTAACCATGAAATTCAACCAGGAGGGACAAGTGTATAAGTTCCAAGGAATCATATTAGGTTCCCTTGAGATCATAAGTTCTGATCACATGGAAAATATCGTCAAAACATCTCATTCTGACATTATTTCACAACTCCATTCCATTCAATCTAGTGTTACACCCTTTGTGCCTCCTGACCTCCAATCCATCCTCTCCAAACATCAAGTTATTCTTTTCACTCCCCATGGAATTCCTCATTCCCGTGTTTTTCATGATCATTCCATTCCCCTCGTTCCTATCAACTTTCCTCTCAATTTCCATCAATATCATCATTCATTTTCCTAGAAAAATGAAATTGAGACAATTGTTCAAGAATTGCTCACCGCATGTGCTTTCCATCCTAGTAGTAGCCCTTATTATTCTCTCGTGGTCATGGTACTTAATAAATAAGGCTCTTGGCACATGTGTCCTAAATTTCATTCCGTCAACAAACTCACCATCAAATAAAAATTTCCCATTCTTATCATTGATGATATCTTGGATGAATTAAGTGGTTCCCGGTTCTTTATTAAACTTGATCTTTGTTTTGGCTACCAAGAGACATGTATGAAAGAGGTAGACATTCCTAATAATGAATTCATAACTCATAAGGGACACTATGATTTATTGGCCATACCCTTCATCTTGTGTAATCCCCCCTCCACTTTCCAAAGCCTCATGAATCATGTCTTTCATCATTTTCTCCATCATTGTGTCTTAGTTTTCTTTAATGATATTCTCACCTACGGTAAAACCTATGAAACCCATCTTTTTCATGTGGATTGCATTCTTCATCTACTCTCTCAACATGAAATTTTCCTCAAACAATATAAATTTTTTTTTGGAGCCTCATAATTCGAGTACTTGGGTCATATTGTTGGCAAGGTAGGTGTCAAGGTGGACCCTAAGAAGATTGAAGCTATGTAGGATTGGCCTCATCCTAAGACTCTCAAACAATTTCATGGTTTTCTATGTTTAACATGATATTATTGCAAGCTCATTAAGAATTATGAAAAGATTTTGGTGCCTCTCACTACTCTCCTTAAAAATAATTCTTTCACTTGGATTCCAACAATTGATCATTCATTTCAAGCCTTGAGGGAAGTTATGTGCACCACTCTTGTATTATCCCTTCTTAACTTCAAAAATAACTTTGTCCTTGAATGTGACTCTTTTGAGAGAGGAATTGGAGCAATCCTTATGCAAGATGGTTGAACTTTGGCCTTAAATAGAAAATAACTTTCACAATGACATTTGGGCCAATTAATCTATGAAAAGGGATTGTTTTCTATTCTACATGCAATGGATCTTTTGCCTCAAGTATTTTCTGGAGCAACGTCTTTCATCCTCGGAGAAACAAAAATGGGTGACTAAGCTATTTGGATATGATTATGAGATCATTTACAAGAAATGAAAAGACAATGTGGTTGTTGATGCTCTTTCAAGCAAATACGAAGATAAAGGGTCCCTTTTTTTCCTATGCTTCATTGTACCATATTGGATCCAAGTTGTTCTCTAGGAATGGTTGTAAGATCCTAAAATTATGCATTTGATCAAGATATTGCAAGAAATTTCTTCAATTTCCCCGAGGTACTCTTAGAATAATGATGAGCTTCACTACAAAGGCCATATGTATTCAAGTAAAAAGTTGCAACTTAAATTCATGGTGCTTTATGAGCTTCATGATACACCCACAACTAGGCACTCAGGGTTTACCAAAATATATGACAACTTGAAACTTTATTTTTTATGGGATGGTATGAAAGAGGAAATTCACACATTTGTGGCAGACTGTGATGCCTGTCAATGTAATAAGGGAGAAATTGTCAAAGCCCCAAGAACATGAAAATTTATTTCTACTGCACCCACTATTTGGAGGGATATATCTATGCATTTCATTGTTGATTTCCCTAAATTGGGAAATAATTTAGTCATCATGGTGGTAGTTGATATTCTTTCAAAGTATGGTCATTTCTGTGTTATTCAACACCCATTTACTGCCTCCACTTTGGATCAAATTTTCGTGGATTGTATCTTCAAGTTTCATGGCATGCCTCATTCTATTGTTTCTGATAGAGATCCCACTCTCATGAGTAATTTTTGGCAAGAATTGTTCATGCTACAAGGCACGCAATTGCATCTTAGCACCTCCTATCATCCCAAATGGATGGTCAAACTGAATTTCTCAACAAGTGTTTGGAAACATATTTTAGGTGTTTTGCATTTAAAAGGAAAAATCAATGGGTTCAATGGTTATCCCTAGTTGAATTGTGGTACAACACTTCTTACCATACAACTACTCGCATGACTCCTTTTGAAGCACTATATGGACAATAGCCACCTTCATTCCTCTCATACATGTCAGGCATCTCGAAGGTCCAAGCAGTTGACCAAACTCATATAGTTTGAGAGGCTATTCTCCATGCCCTTAAAGATAAATTGGTCATGGAACAAAACCACATGAAGCAACAAGCAGAACAAGGTTGCTCAGAATGTCAATTTGTTGAAGGGGAGCAAGTGTTTATTCAATTGCAACCTTATAAGAGGACTTCACTCAAGGATAACCATTGTTAGAAACTGACACCCAAATTCTATGGTCCTTATACATTTCTCAAGTGAGTGGGACATATGGCCTATCAGTTAGCTTTTCCAATTCATTATAAGATCCATCCTATTTTTCATGTTTCCTTCTTAAAGAAGGTGATTGGAATTAAGTGCCAAACTCAAATCAATATTTCTGAATCGAATGAATAAGGATCCATATGGTTGCAACCACAAGTAGTCTTGTACCAACGTGAGAATTGTCTCTGTCAATGCACTTTCAAGGAAGTGTTAGTACAGTGGAAAGATACAACTCCAACAAATGCCACCAGGGTACGAACTACCATTCTGCAACAATTTCCTTATCTCAAGCTTTAAGGATAAGGATGTTTTTGAAGGGGGGGGGCATGTTAGGGACCTAACCTCTCTAACCATTCATGTAGGTAAAATAATATATTTTCCATGTCATAAAGTCCAGTATTAATAAGGAATAGTGATAAGGAAGAATAAGTCAATGTAACAACCCTAGTTGAATAAATGTTTAAGAAATTATAAAGTAAAACTAATTAGGGAATTAATTGTGTTAACAAGGTATTAATTAAACAAAGATGATTTAATGATATTAATTAAGTTAGTTATTAATTAATTAAAGGATATAATTGTAATTAATTAATTAATAATTTAACTACAAACTACATTTAATAACTTACGTAATGGATTTAATAGTTTAATGGTATATGATATAAAATGGTTGCGTATACAACAAGGGATAACATATGAATCTCGAGAAGATAAAATCATTAATGGGAAAGGATAAGGGGTAATAAATGGGTTAGGTAGGGAGTAAATGAGGGGAAGTCGATGAAGGAGGGATAAGGAAGGGAAGGAATTTGATGGGAGGATTCTACGGAGGTTGGGGGGAGGAATTTTGGGAAGCTCTAGATTTTTGGAGAGAAGTGAAGGAATTGAGTAGGATTGATACAGTGCACTGGAGTTGCTGGGGGTTTTGTGCACGGGGGCCAGGATATCCGTTGATATCCTGGAGCTACGGAGCTACCTAGTTGGCAGGGAGGAACGATTTTGGGCAGTGTTTTGCAGAAGCGGGAAGGAGGCAAGCGATGGACAAACAAAGGTTAATAACATCAGGTTCAGGCATTTATTTCAATTATGCATTGTTTTAATCTCTTATAAAACTTTATTATAATTGATAAATTTGATTGCGAATTTGCTATATGAAGGTAACTTTTAAATTTTACTTCTATGTTTAAATAAATGGTTGTTAATTTAACATGGCTATTACATATGGTATCAGAGCCCTGGTTCAAAATCTGCAACCAAGGGCCTACCTACCCAATCATAAATTTAAAAAAAAAAACACTCCTACTTAGTTGTGGTAAAACCCTAAATAAACGCATTAGGTTAAATAAGAATCTAGGCCTATGGGCCATGTTCCCAACTCCAAGCTTCAGTCCCACTAGACCTGCAAATTTTTTTTTTTTACCAAATTTTAAAAACAAAACAATAAAAAAAATAAAAAAAAATTACCAAAGTAAAATAGGGTTGTTACACCACCTATGCAGTAGATTGTCGATTTGCTTCCATCCAGAAATTCCGTGGAAGGAAAGCTCCACAAAGGCTCGCATAGTACCAGCACTCCATTATTTGCCTAAGTG
>JZKD02S1808173.1:39112-67365 GCA_000966675.3 Picea glauca
CGGAATACGTCTCTACCGTGAAAAAAAATACCCACAATTTCTGCCAAGGAAAGTGCTCTGATACCACTTGCAAGATACCAGATATATAAAATATGCAGAACAGAAATGAAATGCTCGAAATGATAGAATGACAGTAAAATATCCAGCATAATCTTCACAATACACAGAAATGATATATGAAATAGCAATAGAAATAACACTTTGATTCAGATAGCAATGTTCACAGGCCTCTTCGAGGGGGAAACCTCTAGTCGAGCAACACTCTGTTACAATAATCTCCAAGATAGGGTTCTCATACCCTCGCCTATTATTTATACTAAATATGTCTATTAAAAGAAGCATCTAGAGGAAGATCCTTCTAGAAGCGGAAGCTTCTATTAGGTCTTTTTACATCCGCCTTATTCTATTTTATTGAAAGGCCTTATTAATATTGACCTTTATTACATCCAAATACATTGATCTACCTATTTGTGGGTTAGGACCTTAACAAAATCCTTTTCAGAGAATCATCGGCTGATAGAATTGAAGCCAAAATCATAAACCCCAAATTGGTTTTATCCGAGATAAAGGCCGAAACCGATTCAACTACCCCTTTTTCTAATAAAGGTAAAGGGATCATCTCGATACCTTCTTAGATTGGTATTCCATTAGTTACCGAAGTAAAGATTCCAACTTCCTGAACTATTGAAGAATATATCTTACACTCTGATTCAACTCTCACAGGTTCTCCCATTTATATATCCTACAAATATGAAGAACCTAGTCCTCGTCTATCGTTTCCCTACTTTCCATTTTTTTGTCTCTTGACGGCCAGTTCCTAGAACCTCTTTCATTTCATCCCAAATTAACTGAAAGGTAATTATACATATTTGAAAACCCCTTTACAATATCCAAGTCTCATCCCCTATATTACCAATGGCTGTTGTCAGTGGAGGTGTTGCCAGTGGAGGTGGTGGAGGTGGCAGAGGTGGTGGAGGACATGGTGCAGGAGGAGGATGAGGTGGTCAAGGGACACCCCCACCTCCTAGGATATTCACTAAAGTAGCTACTAGATATGCTCCTTTGGTCCTCCCAGTTCCCCTCCACGACTTACCCATAAACTATATGAAAAATGTGCCAAAGTTCACAGGAGAGGGAGACCTAACCGCGACTGAACATATAAATTTCTTTTATCAATTCATCGATATCCTTGGACTTGAGCATGAAGACGTATATTCAAGTCTCCTAGTTCAAATGTTCAAAGGATAGGTGAGAACCTGGTTCTGAGGATTGTCCGCTGATTTAATAGGATCATATGATGAGTTAGAAAGTGCCTTTGTCAGACAATGGGGAGAAAGAAAATATCACCTTTATTATTTAACCAAGTTTGGATCTTTATGAAAGAAAAATTCAGAAACAGTTCTTGAATTCACACAAAGATTTAATAAATTATACAACAAGATCCTAGCTAAGGTTAAACCTTCCCAACCGACAATGAAAGTAACTTTCACCGGAGCTTTCAAGCTGATTTTTCTTTACTCTTGAGAGAGAGGAGAGTCGTCGACCTTACTATAATGCAAGACAATGTTGTAGAGATTGATTCAAATATGATGGCATCGGGAAATTTAAAAACTAAATTTGAAATGGGAAATAAAGAGACTAGATGATTTAGAGAACAAGCAGGATCCTTTGGATCTGGGAGGTCCTCGGAAGACAAGATGGATGATATGGAAAAAATAATTAAAGAATTATCAAACAAAATTTCAAAGATGGAACTGGATCAATCTAAAGTAGATCAAGTCGTTAGAAAATATTTTAGGAGGAACCCTAACTGCAAAATACAGCAAAGAACAATTAAAAATGAAGATCAAAAGATTCAGACTCCCTTTAAAAACAAAAAATTTATGGGAGGATATGGCATACAAGAGTTTGAGGAGTTAGAGGAAGATATGAATAATCTTGGCGATGACTACCAAAAACCTCATCTAACCAGACAATATTATGAAGGGCCTTTAAATGCAAAATACTGGTCTAATAATGATGATAGCATAAATATCACAGAAGATCCTGGTTATCAAGGAGTCACTAATAGTATAATGGTCAAGCTCCAACAAAAGTATAATTTGAGGCCTAGAAATAGAAATATGAAAACTGCCCAACCGAAGAGAATATTCTCAAGAGGGGAAGCAGACGAGGCATCTCCCAAAGCTTCTGAAAGATAGACTGTTAAAAGAAAGGCCATTGACACACATTCTATTGAGACAAAAACAACAGAAACACCAATTGCTAATACAAGAACAGTGGAAATAACCATGGCTAAAATGCAGACTGTCAAAATAAAAATAGTTGAAACACAGACAACGGAAGCAAAAATGGCTGAAATAAAGGCAACATATACCAATAAATTAGAAAGAAGGGAGATATAGACCCAAACTAGAGAAGATGATAAAGCAACAGGAAATTTCAGTCTAGAAAATGACATTAATAAGATCAAGATTCCTGTACCTCTGGTCGAATTGGCGAAAAACCCTACATACGGAAAACAAATTGGCAAAATGATAAAATTTTCAGATATTGAAATTCAGGCTGACATTATAAATCTAGAAGATGATAAACCAAATATAGTGTTTGGTCCACATTTTGAAGGTACCACAGATTCTATTGCTCCTTTCTACATTAAGCTAACTATGCATGATCATCTGCTCCATAATTGCATGTTGGATTCTGGAGCCTCCCACAATGTGATGCCTTAAGCTATCATGGATAGACTTGGTCTCGAAATTACTAGACCATATGGAGATCTTTATTCTTTTGATTCGAGAAAATTTAAATGTTTGGGTATGATTAAATATTTAGTGGTTAATCTTGCACAAATTCCTGTAAAACGTGTGTTGATGGATGTGGTTGTTGCCGATATCCCTTCGAAGTATCGTATGTTTTTTATCCAGGTCTTGGGGTGATAATATTGGAGGATCCCTTCAACTCGACATGACATATGCCATAATCCCGATCTTTGGCGAACAGTTCACCTGCCTGTACAGAGAAACGAGGCTGGCATATACAATAAGTGATCCAATGAATCCAAATAATTACCCTGTGTATGTCATAGATCAGGATTTAGGAAATTTTATACTATCAATTGATGATGATTTATAACAATTTATAGAAGAAAATTATACAGAAAAAGAAAAAATAGAAAAAACAAATGAAAATGTAAATAAGATTGGAGTTTGGAAAATGTATTTCGATGGTGGTTCATCATGTGAAGGAGAAGGAGTTGGAGTGTTGTTTGTGGCACCCAGGGATGATTTTATTATTCCCTTCTCTTACATATTACAGTGGTATATTGATTACACCAATAATTTATGTGAATTTGAAGCCCTGGTCTTGGTATTAGAGGCTACCAGAAAGCTGAAAATTGAAAACTTGATTGTTTATGGTGATGCAGAATCGATCGTAAAACATATAAAGCAACAATACCAAGCCAAACACCCAAGGTTAAGATGCTACATAAATTTTTCCTAGGATCTGATTGAGAATTGTTTCTCATCGTTTAATATCCACCACATTCCTAGAGTTAAAAATCAATAGGCGGATTCCTTAGCCAAAGTCACTGCAATGTTTGTACCTCCTACTATCCTCAAACTAAAATATCATATAGAAATGAGGCACATACCATCAATACCAAACAATATACAACACTGGCAGGTATTCGAAGATGATGAGCAAATCAGACAATTCATAGAAATGGTGGACGAATTTGTTGAAACCCATATTGATAAGGAAAATCAGAATGATCCTGTTTGGATTATGTAGGAATGTGAATATCCTCAGGAGTTTCGAGATAAGATCACAAATCACTGCATGCTTGTACTAAAATATAATTAGATCCCTAAGGTTATGATTCCTCTAGAGAGATTATTCGATCGTGATGACATTCCCTTAAAGTCTAATTTATAGCCTCAGCCTGAAGAGGCTGAAGAGTATGATATAGGCACCAAGGAAACTCCTAAGATGGTAAAAATATCTAAATACCTTCCCCTAAAGTTAAAATAAAATATGTCGAATTTCTCAAACAGTACAAGGACGCTTTTTCTTGGTCCTATGATGAATCAAGAACTTATGATACCACCATAAATGAACACAAGATTCCTCTGAAGCAGAGTGTTAAACCGTTCAAGTAGAAGCTTAGACAAAGAAATCCCATGCTACTGCCTATAATAGAAAAGGAGGTAAAGAAACTATTGGATTCTAAAATCATTAGTCCACTCATATACTTCAAATGGGTAGCCAATATAGTACCAGTAAGAAAGAAGAATGAAGAAATCAGACTGTGCGTAGATTCCAGAAATTTAAACAAATCATCCCTCAAAGATAATTATCCATTACCTAAAATGGATCATGTATTGGAAAAAGTGTCCGGGGAAAATTGAATGTCCAAGATTGATGAATTTTCGGGCTATAATCAAATTGCAGTCCATGAAGATGATAAAGAAAAAACCATGTTCACCACCCCATGGGATACCTTTATGTATGACAAAATTCCATTTGGTTTGATGAATGCAGTTGCCACTTTCCAACGATCTATGGACATCCCCTTTTCAGCAAAAGAGATAAGTTCGTTGTCATTTATCTTGATGATCTTACTATATTTTCAAATCTGATGCAAAACACCTGCTACACCTCAAACAAACGCTTGAGAAATGTCGCAAATTCAGTTTGTCCTTAAACCCCAAGAAATCTCACTTTCTAATGCAAGAAGGTAAACTCTTGGGCCATATAGTATCTCGGGATGGAATTAAAATCGACCTGAAAAGGGTTGAAGCTATATATACTATCAATATTCATAGAAATAGAAAAGAAATTTAGTCATTTCTAGGAAAAATTAACTTTTTAAGAAGATTCATCCCAAACTTTAATAAAATTGTGAAATTGATTACAGATATGCTTAAGAAAGACAATGAGGTTAAATGGATGACTGAAGCCAAAGCATCATTTGAACACATCAAGAAGGTCATAGGTGAAGCACCGGTGCTGGCAAGTCTAGATTATCTGAAAGAATTCTTATTTTTCTCATTCGCATCCGAACACACAATTGCTATAGTACTCCTTTAGAAGAATGAGGAAGAGTTTGAATAAAAAATAGCAATCTTCAGTAAAATCATTAGAGATGCACATCTGAGATATGATATAATAGAAAATCATGCCTATGCAATGGTGAAGGCCCTAAAGGCTTTCAGGACCTATGTACTAGATTCTAAAATAATTGCATATGTATCTACCAGTTCTGTTAAAGATATATTGGTGCAACCTGATAGTGACGGAAGGAGGGGACAATGGCTTGCTAAAATTAAAGAATTTGATCTGGAGGTGAAACCGACAAAGCTCGTTAATGGACAATGTTTGGCTAAGCAACTAGATGAATCTAATTTTAGAGCACTTGGAATAAACAACCTGCAAGAGTACGAAGGATTTATGGACATAGAGGAATTCTACGATCAAATACCCACAACTCAAATCGAGGAGAGGTTCTCTTCTTCATCTTGGTATAAAGATATAGTCTACTACCTTCTAACTCTACAGTGCCCAGGTGATATGACTCCTTCTAAAGCTAGAACATTAAAGTTGCATGCAATAAAATATTGTATCATGGATAGGCAATTATATTGAAAGGATACTTTAGGATTTTTGTTGATTTGTTTGGTATAATCCGAAACGGAGAGACTGATAAATGAATTTCACGAAGGAGTGTGTGGAGGTCATCACGCATGGAGAGAAATGACCTATAAAATCCTGACAGAGGGACATTATTGGCCTAAATTATTTTCTCTGTGAATGCCAAAGTTAGATCCTGTAATCCTTGTCAAAAGTTTTCAAGAAAGCAGAAACTTCTCGCATTACCTATGGTCCCAGTTAAAATAGAGGCCATGTTTCAACAATGGGGGATGGATTTTATCGGTGAAATCAATCCACACTCTAGCACGCAACACAAGTGGATCCTGACCGCTACAGATTATTTCACCAAATGGGTAGAATCCATTCCGACCATAAATGCTACAGATTCGGTGGTGATAAACTTCTTAGAGGAAAACATTTTATCAAGATTTGGCTGCCCTCAGAAGATAGTTACAGATAATGCCTAGAGATTTAAATCTATGGTGATGGTCAGTTTTTGTCAAAAGTACAATATTGTGATGCACCATTTCACAACGTACTATCCTCAAGGTAATGGATTAGATGAATCATCAAATAAAAGATTGATCAAAATAATTAAGAAAGTGTTGAACGAAAATATGAAAGCCTGGCATGTGCATTTGAAATATGCTTTGTGGGCGAATTGGATAGGCACCAAAAACTCGATCATGACATCCCCTTTTCAAATGGTGTATGGAAATGATGTGTTACTACTCATAAACTTGGCTCTACCTATAATGAAACTATGGCAAGATGAAAAGGAAGAGCCAAATCATGTCACCAAAAGAATAAATCAACTAATTGAAGTCCAACAAAACAGGGCTGAAGTAGATGAAAAACTTCAGAAGTATCAGGATAACATGAAAGCCCTGTTTGACCAAAAAGATAAAGATAGGGAATTCCTCCCTAGTGACCTAGTTTTAAAGTGGGATTCTATAAAGGAAGACTCATGAAAGCACGGGAAATTTGACCATATCTAGTGTGGACCTTTCAAAGTCATAGCTCCTAAAGGGAAGAATTCATTTTTGTTAGAAAATATGGATGGTAAAATCCTCAATGCTCCTATCAACGGGCATTGCCTAAACAATTTTATGTAATAATCAGTTTCCAAACCATCACTGTACATACCGGTTTGTTTTTATTGTTTTGATTCACAGTTTTTCACTTTTTCGGTAAGTTTTTACTTTCATTGTAAATAAAATCAGGTTAGTTGATTTTATAAAAACAAAAATATAAAGATAAGTGACACATGGGGTTCTGTTACACGTCAATTACTGACATTCTTCATATCATTGTCATACAGGATATTTGCAAATATTCAAGAGATCAAAGACATTAGAAGCCAGGCTCTCCCTCGAAACATGTGACAAATAAATAGTTTACTTGGGTGAAAATATAAGAATAAATCTAAGGTGTGAGCTTCTGCCCTGTTTAAAATTCCAAAGGAGTACCATTTAGTATGATAGAGTTCTTATATGTAGAAATATTGTCACCCAATCTATAACCAGAGGAACGAAAATTACACTTCAAGTTATCAAGAGTTTCCTCTGGATAAAATAAAAAATGAAATAAAACTTGAAATAAAAAGTAAGCAATAAGAAGACCTTAAAGAAAAGTTTCAAGAATCGAGTATAAAATTTGGACGGGAGTAACCTTCATTCTTTTCCCCCGCTCATTTTCAAGGTTGTATTTTCATGTGATTCTTGATATCATCCCATGGTCTTCACAAAGGAAAAAGGGTCTCACCTTAACTTTGAAAACTCATAAACGAATTTTTAAAACGAGAATAGGTAAAAAATTCTTATAATTTCTCTAACTTCAACTAAACAAAAAACTATGTCTAGGCTAATCCTAACCATGTTAGCCCTTCTAACAGGTTTAAATTGATTTGTTTCGCTGAAGAAAATTCCTTGGAAAATTAAAACTCCCCATGAGAATTTCCCTGTAGGCGAAGGTGTTTTGAAGGTCAAAGGAGAATTAGTCTAGAGTAATCAAAGTGAGTTAACAGGCCTATATTGTTAAATTATAAACATATATCATCCCTAGTATATTGTATAAAAATTGATTTCCCCCACTTCATGTTTTAAAAATATAAGATAGATGGTGAAAGGAAATTCATAAAATTGATTGCCCCCATCTGGTCCAATAGAGATGATGAAAGGAAATTCATAAAATGATTTTCCCTCATCTCAACATTTAAATGCAAAATTACCAATTGAAGTGGTGAAAGGAAATTCAGTGTGGGAAATTAGATAACTTCACTGGGGTACTGAATAGGCTCGCTGGTAGTGAAGCAATGTCTATGATATCTGCAAGGCTGTTATACATGAATTATAATGTTCTCTGGTAACTAGTTCTTTTTCGACTAGATCTACATCCTAATCTAACACAAGACTCTCTGATTAAAAACATTGAAATTACTTTACCTTGATGCGTACAAAATAAAAAAAAACTTGGTAGAATGATTAAGGTTGTTTTGATTATCTTAAGAAAATCTAAATTCAGTTTTAAGAAAAGGAAGCTACTGATAAGACAAAACTTGAGATGAATGGATGATTAATTTTTGAAGGTTTTCACAGACAAGGATGAAATCCTAAGTCCTTCTGTGTGACCTCTTTCAGAATGTGTTTCATAGAAATGCAATAATGACTCGATTTACCAATACAGGAACTTGGTCTACTGTTCTTCTCATCCCGCAGAGAGATGAGATCCCTAGATGGAGTCTATGTTGAAACATTCATTTTTTCTAAGGTTTAGACTTAAATAGGTTTAATTATCGTTAAATAAATGGAAACACACACTTGGATATCATCATTGATGAGGTCTTCCATTGGATACAATGATCCTAAGTTCTTAAATGTTATGGAGCCTCCCACTAGTTAAAGGGTCAAATCATTAAAAATAGTCTTCAAAATATTGGGCTTCGAGGTTTCAGAGACCTAACAGTCCAACATATAAAGAGTCCCAATGTCGTGACATGTGAAGTCGCGAAACTATGATAAGTTTTAAGCCATGTTAATTAAGGTGGTAAAAGCGATTAGTACTAATTAATCACATTGCAACTTCACAATTCAAGAATTTTTCCCCAAACGACAACTTAAAATCCCAATACACAAAGTCACGAAACCTTTATTAATCACAATTAATTAAAAAGTTAAACATGATTAATATTACTCAATCAATCGCAATTTCGCGATCCAGGGGTCCTTAAATCAAACTGAGTCAAAGATAGTAAATCTTTTCGCATTTCAAAAATCGAGGGTTTACCCTTAATTACATTAAACAAACCCTGAAACACGAGGTCCTGAAAGCTTTGAGTTCTTCAGCATGATTAATTTAACTTTTAAATGAAAAATAACGATATAAATTGATATTTCCCACATTCACGTTTCAGGATATTTCAATGTTCTTACATCCAAAAATCTCGGTCGCAAAACACCGAAATTTGGTAATATTTATTACGGATCAATGGAAATATTTCTTGTCTTAAGGTGTGTATCTCCAGATGTAGCCTCCTCATTAAAAAAAAAAAATTCATCATTCGTATAAACAAGCTCGAATTAATGCAAACTGAGAGTGAATAAAATTTTTCTATTTCAAATTTCATTCCTACTTTCAACAAAGTATTAAGTTTAACTAAAGAAAATCTCACACATTCTCCTCTTTAATAGGTATTTGTGTTTTATTACAGGCATCATGGCACCCAGGAAAACATTGAAGAAGAATGATGAGGGCGATGAAGGCTCAAATATGAATGCAGATGTCCTATCTGATACCATGCCAAATGATGTAGATTCAATTAGGTCCTGGATGCAAATTTTTGAAATCCTGGAGTGTGAAGTCATAAATTTCCCAGATGATTCTAGAGATGAAATGACTGACAAGCTCAGAACTAAAATCAGAGTTATAGTAGAGTCTGAACTTCATAAAATAGCTACATGACCGAAGCTCATGCCATACAATGACATGATAAGCTAGGCTTTGGAGAACACCGATGTATAGACCTGGATCATTATAAATCACCAAAAGGCCATTGTCGACTCTTTCAGGCTGGAACACATCCAAGTAATGTACAATCTATCCCCTAATCCTAGATATATTTATAATGTTTCATTCGTGGCGGATTTTCAATGAAAATAATGTGCAGAATGTGACCGAACCTACCCAGATATAGTTAAAACATGGTGGGGAATTCCAGCAAAATCCAGAGTTGATTCTCATGGTGTTTATTCCACCGAATCATTAAATGAATATATGGTCTATGTAGCCATGATTCTATGTAGAATATTCGAAAGAAAAATCTGTACTCATTTTTTGTTGGAACGGATATCAATCATGCATGAAGTAGCCGAGGGTTTCACATTCGACTAGGCTAAGATTCTGTCAAATAACCTAACCAGATAAATTACTGAGTATCAAATGGTGAATTCAAAAGGCCAACCTTCTCCTTTTTACATGTCTGTGTATGCCATGGATGCTATGTGTTACATGACTCCATTTCCATTGATGAATTGGAGCTGGAACCCAACCTGTGTAGAACCTATCCATTTTTATCATTCTAAACTATGGGAGGAAAAGGTCAAAGATTTATTTTATGAAATCTACTATAATGTAGTGATCCCTGTTCCTAAAACATTATATGGTTATTCACCCCTTCGGATTTCAGAGAAAATTATGGGAAACATTAAAACAGTTGCAGATTGGTTTATTGAAGAAAGTTTCTCTTATATCAGGGTTTTTAGATGCTCAATTTCCCCTCACGCTCTACCAAATTTTCTGCCAGATAGACTGGTTTGCAGAGAAGTGTCTTACCAAATAGTAATAGGAGGCATTGGCAAAGAGATAAAAGTAGCTCAGAAGAAATTTTGGCCAACATTCCCTTTACAGGTTGGAAGGTTTTCATTGCTTAATTTTGGCCATTCCAAGGTAGAGGTTGCAGCTTTAGAGGATGTCAAACTGGTAGACATCGAATTCAGAAGGCATGATCCATATCAAATTATGGGAAATCACCTAGCTCAATGCAATATGAAAACATATGAGCATGAAGACTCTCCTTATGATGATATATTCAAGGTAATCAAAGCTTATGATGAGATACTAGACAGAGTCCAAATGTTACGGCCTAACCAATAGGCCATCTTTTTCACTTTTCGAAGACATAGACGAAGTGGGTTGCTGAAGATACAATAGGGATAGTCGATAATCACTCCTCCAGAACAAGGATCTATACTTCCATGTTTTGAACTAAATTCTTCTGGCAAACAAACTACCGAGGAATCCCCAAAGAATACTGAAGTGTCTTCATAAGGATTAGAAACCTCACAGGCAGAACATCTAGTGTTGCAGATAGAGGTTCAATCTAAGACACTTCTAAAACAGAATCAAGTGATACTCCCTTTATTTCCAGCTACTCCTGCTGATACTTCCAGAACAATAGAAGGAACACAATTCACAGAGGTAGGTAGTCCTATTACAAAATTAACCCCTTTACAGTCAAGTTTTAGGACTCCCAGTCTCAAAGTTATATATGCAAACGATATTGCCCCTATCCATCTTAAAGAGATACCTCCTTCAAAAATTTTATTTAGGAAAAAAAGGAGGGCCATAGTCAAAAGAGAATCGCAACAAAAAGAGGGGATAATAACCAAAAGGCAAAGCATGATATTTGATGGGTAGGGCTTGGATGATTTAGATCTCTCCAAAGAAATGGCTCAGTCACTAGATGCCTTTGATACGACAAATCAGTGGTCGGTCGACAAGCTGATAGAACAACTGATATAGAGGAATATATTGATAGGTTAATTACAGAGTGATATAATGGCTCTAGAAAAGAATGTTAGAGAAGAAGTAAATAAAGAACTGGAACAAGCTAGAGTTAGTGATAAACAAGAAATCCAAATGCTTAAGTCCAGTCTTGAGGAGATTCATAAGAATATGAAAGTGAGTGAAATACATGCTATCCAGCAAGATGAGTTGATAAAACAATTGCAAGGCAAGGCCAGTTCCACTCAGAAAATGATTGTGGATATAACACTGTTTCAAGATCAAGCATTGGAGGTGCTAAATAAACTAGAATTAGCTCAACAAAGCCTGCTCTCTAAAGTAAAAATCGTTCAAAATCATTCTTAGGTGATGGATGGAGCATTAAGTAATTTTTTTTAAGAGAGAGAGAGGCTATCATCGCTCGAACTGCCTTCCAAGAAGAAGTTATATCATCAACAAAAGAAGGAAAAGCTATGGCATCTGGGTTGTCTATTTCAGAGAAAACCAGAGGTGATATTATACGAAAGACTTGGGAGACAAACATAGCCGAAGGTAGGAAAATGGCTAAGGAATTGAAAGAATCTTGAGAAGAAATTTTTGGTTCACTTAAAAAAGAATTATTAGGCTTTGATAATAAAGATAGTTTTGGAACATTGGGTCAGATTAATATAGACAAACGTCATCTTGACATTAAAAAAAATATGGAAGAAGCACAAGTTGAAATATCACAAATTAAACAGGTTGATATTTCGTAAATAGATTTATGGCTAGTGAAGCCTAATATACAAATGCAGTCTATTATTTCAGAGGATAGACAGATAGAAGAGAGATTGCCTCAACTGGAATTTTTTTTTTACATTTTTTAGGCTAATAACTTAACAGGGTCTTCTAGGTTGGTAGCCAAATTTGTGAGTAGGTGCACCAAATGTATTGAGCAAGGAAAAGGTAGTACCTATGGAAACAAATGAATACAATCTATTTACATTATCTATTTTCGGGCTAGAAGACAAGAAAGGAAAACATTCATGCCAGCATAACGAGAAGATCAAGAAGGTTGCAAATGAAGCATTTCAGTTTTCATATTTTGTAATTTTAATTATTCTGAAGATAGAGGAATTCCAACCGTTTGAGGTTGAGAACTTTTCTATAAATACATATTCGAAAGAATGAGCAATGGTGGCTTCTTGATGGTTGTAATTGCAAAAAATGTCCTCATTAAGAATCAATACGAGTGCAGACTAGAGATTCCACATTTCGTCTATTTGAGTTATGTGTTCTTATGTATTTCCATATTCCAACATCTTTTTCATATAGTTCCTTGATGAATGCCTAATCACAATTTAGTACAACTTCTACTGTGGTTATATTTCATTCAGTTGTTTGATGAAATTTTTTTTTTCCTCGGTATTGGCTATTAAAAATACCAGACCTATGAGTAATTAGATTACTATATTTTATTCTTCATTAAAGGTCACATTATCCATTTTCTTCTTCTGTAGCAAAGTAATATTATTCTATATTTGATGCCTTTCATTGTCTAACAGATTTATGTTTTTCTCTCATTACATCCAATATTTTCAAATTTAACTCAGACACAAAAAATGACCTCTGAGTTTTTATACTATTAATTGAATTTAAGGATTTTTCTCACATAACTAAGATAGAAAAACAAAAATTTTAAAATTTCCTTATTTCCTGATGCCTGACATTGTGCTTTCATCCTTAAGAACAAACTCAAGAACAACAATGAGAATCAACGGTCCCCATAAAGCATTGAAATCTACGATTTGTAGTGACTCCGGGAGTTTAGGCTTCAACCCTTCTACCCACTCCTACACCTTTCACTTGCGAAGCACCGAATGTCGAACTAGATCAGATGGCTCCTATGCTCTAGTAGATAAACAAATTCCACTCCACTTCTTAGCTCTAACTTCAGATATTTTCGAAGAACCACACCTTCAATCCTCTGGAGTTTCAACCTTTTGGAGTGTCAGATATGTCGACACATGTCATCACCCACAAGGGGTTCATATTTTCTTCAAGCTCTAAAAACTTCCCACCCAAATTATCTACTTGCAAAACCTCCAGAGTGTTAATCCTCCAAGCTAAGGAATGTGGCACCACGTTTCCTCGTTTATGAATGGCTAGGTTTATCTCTGCCCCTTCGGGCCTTCGAGAGTCTTCAATAATCTGTGTTATGTTCTCCTCAAACCCTGAACTAATGGAGTCCATATTTTCTATCCAGGTGTCCCTCCTCAATCAATGGTCAAGATCCACTATGAGACTCCAACCTTCAGATGTTCCTACAACACCACCCTTCGCAACCTCAGAACGCCAAATTGGAAGAGGTAAGATCTACCCTCCACTTGGCCTTTCTCAACCGACAATGAAGATTAACTAAGGCTCCCTGCACTCCATGAGTCATCAAATCCCACTCAACTTAATTCCTCTGGAGTGTTATACCTGTGGATATCTAGATCTTATGACACATGTCCTCACTAGAGATGGTTAGGATTCTCTCCACTCTTTAGATATTTGGGATTTTGTACACTCCTGTGACCCTGTTCTCCTCGATGGTCATCCTATGAACCACCCCTAATCTACTGATATACATACCTTGGGAAATGGATGGTCCATATTTACTTCGACTCCCTGAAACTTTGGGAGTCCTACACCTATGTGCTCAAATATGAAAAAACTTTATACTTCCGGAGTATGAAGGACCCACATGGTTAAACCCCACACAACTTAGCTCGATCTGAAAATATCTATATCTTGCACTCGAATCCGATGGTTAAGTTATTTTCTCCATCATGTGCTCTCCTCCTTTTGTTTGGAACAAGATCTAACGGCCCAAATATTTTCTCCTCTTGCACACTCCTCCTTCATTCTGGACTCTACTCTGATGGCTCAAATTTCCTCCGATAGCTGATCAAACGACAATTGTGGCTTCTTCCTTTGTATTCGCTATACTTTTCTTCCAATGAAGGGTTTTCTAAAATTCTTAAAGGATTAACCTTCGATGCATCTCCTATAGGGATGTCTCCTTGGCCTCAGCTTGTGCTGCACCTCCTGAGCTTGGAACTTGAAACACGTTCTCCTGTGGCTCCTTAAGCCTCTCAATAGTCTGGAACATGGACTATTTTCTCCTTCTGCACTCCTTTGAAGGCCTTATGCGTACTTGCACTATCTCTCCTAAGATTTGTAGTTCTTGGGAATTCAAATGGGTCTCATCTCTTTGAATCTTTATCAATTTCTTGTTCCCTCCTCGCACCCTATGCTGGTCCTCCTGATCTCACCAAACACTTTAAATGAAATATTGACTCTGTGCAGTCAACTACACTTACATGCTCCTTGATATTTCAATTGCTTGAACCTCAAAGTGTTTCATTCCCTTTGTTCCTTCAATACATTTTATTTTCCCTTCTAGCAGCTTGAGGCTCTTCCACCTAAGTTTCCTAAACACTTTGACATTGTGTTGGTGTTTTTCACTCCTTGCACTCTTCTCCTGAGTCCTTAATTCTTCATTCCCACTAGTGCACTCCTTGCACTCTCTATGTAGACTTGCACTTGAATCTCCTATGAGACTTAACCTTCTGGTCTCCCCACTTGGCCACCTTCTCTGAGAACTTGAAATATATTTCTTGAACACTCCTTTTTCCTTCTCAATGCACTCTGTGCAGAGCCCTTAGAGTATTCAATAACTCTAGTATGTCTTCTCTTGCACAGTATTTCTCAAAGTGTTCAACAACTTTGAGGTGCACTCCTTGCATAATACTCCTTCTAAGTTTTGTGAATTTTTCTAGTTTTCCCACCTAGCACAATATTCCTTTAACTCGAAATAAAGTTCAAAATGCACTCCTTGTGTTGGCTTCACATAGTTTTCAACACTCTGGTGTGCACTCCTTGCACAAGACTAAGAGCCTAGAACACTCAAACAAACTATAGATAGATAATTTCTATATATTCCTACCAAGGGAAACAAATATGCATTGATGGCCTCTAACAACATTCATAAAATATGCACAGAAAACACTCAATAAATTGATTTAGAAACAACCATAGAAGAACACAGAAACGTCATGGGAAAGAATAATTGATTTTGTGTTAATTTTGAATTCTCTATATAGTGTTTACAAGGTTGGACTACAACTAAGTCTCATCTATTTCTCTCCTCTCCTCTCCTGATCTCTCTAATTCTCTCTCCACAAATAACTAATTAACTTTCAATACCCAATATTTTTACAAAAGAGGGGCTCCTAGATCCTTCCCTCCATCCACCTACCTCATTAATTTACATTAAATTATAATCAATGGGCATATAGTCTGAATCAGAACTAAAATTATCCAACTGTCAGCCATTAAGGGAGACATTACACATGGCCTACTCAAGGGTATGTGCTCAACTTTCCTGAGCCTTCAAACATTTAATTTTACATTGAATTGCATTTAAAATTTTAAACTCATTTCAAAATTTGGGACAGATGGCACATCCTTCTTTGTGATCCGCTCCCTCCTAGTGCATGTATGTGATGTCTTGATGACACATAGATGAAGTGGAGTGATTCTCCTACATCATACTCCCATTTTGACAAAAATAATGAGCTCTTACTCATGGCTCCCCCGCAGCTACTATAGAGATCCTCCAGGATCCCAAATCTCATTTTAGAGTTGTCCATATTCTCCTTTTCCTTTCTGTTGCTACTGCTACCTTTCTGCTATGAAAATATCTCCTCGTATGGTCAAACTTATCCTGTTGCTGATGATCTCTTATGTTGAATTCAACATCAACCTTTGTATTTGTTTGACCTAATCATCCAAATGGTCTACAGAATGGATCCTCCTTTGTATTTTTCTCGGTTGCAACTTGTCTTCATCAATTTCCAATATAACTTGTTGGATGCATTGGCTCTACACCATTACCCTTTCCTCTAGGGCCTCCAATTATTTACACAAATAAATGGGAATATCATTCTAATATCCCATGATCATTTGATATCTCGTGTCACTAGATTTCCACTCCATTGTAGACTCCATTTCTACAAAAATTTTACTGAGTTGTTGATCAACTATCTTCTGTAATAATTTTGTTTCTATCAGTGTCTCCCATTCCTCATATAGATCAGAAAAATCCATGTTGTTTGTTTCTCTCTCCTCTGTTGTAGGTTCCAATTCTATAGTCACCTCCTATTCATCTCCATGGATGCAACTTTTGAGAAATTTTGATGAATTCTCTTCTTTCTCCATTTCTTGGGTAGATTTTAATGTCTTATTTATCTCCTCCATGAAAGTATCAGGTGGTTGTCCTCGTTCTACTACACCTTCAACACGTGCATTGGCCTCAACTAGGATGCTAGGAAGGAATATATTGATTCCTCCAATGATCATAATAGACCTCTTATCCTCCTCCTTTGTTAGTGTTCCTCATTGATCTGAACTCACCTCCAAGTTTTTGATACTTTTAGACAGTACCACCTCATTCTTCTTTCCCTTTTGGAAACCTAAGGTTTTTCTTCTGCTCTCCTGGTAGTCTATGAGATATTTGATTGATCTCTCTTCATTTCCCACTTGGCAATCTACATTTTCATCTCTTCCATCCTAGAACTCTATGACATCTCCGCTTGATCTATTCTCCTCCTCCTCACTAAGGTTTTCTCCAACCTCTTGTTCATAGATGTAAACTATCTCCTATGTTTCACTGAGATTTTTAGCATGCCTCAGCCACCTCCTCAACACCTAGCACTACCTCTTGGCAATAAACTATTGGATGAGCCATTTTACTTTCTTATTTAATGGCCAATTGTACTTCCATATTCCTCATGCTTCTTTTTGCATCTTCAACGTTATCCTACCAAGTTCTGTTCGGATATCCTTGAGCTCCTGGTCCATTTCCTAGTTTCTCATCTGCTTAAGGTCCTTTTTATGACCCTTCTCCTTTCCTTCAGTAGCCATTTTTCACCTCTACCTCTAAGAACGCAACTGGTTCTTCTCCTTCAGCCCACCTAACTGTCTCCTTCACCCACTCTTCAACTGAGAGCAACACCAAATTTCTCCTCCAGTCATCCTAGATGTCTAATGATTAATGCACACCAACCAACAATATTCACAGAGAACTAGTACTTTGTTTCCATCTTTTTCTACCTCCTATCTGTAAATAAAATTAGGCTCTCATACCACTTCATGTTGACCCCCTCCCTCACTTGGAGTCTACATTACCTCTCGTTCTAGGATCATTCAAATCGTGAGTCGAATTGGCTCTTCAGGCCCTATTCAACCCCCAAAATCAAACAAAGGTCCCAAAATCAAGTCTGCGAGGGTCCTTATACATCAAAAAATTCCTCCACATTACTTCATGCTAAAAACCATGGGCCAACCTCTTGTTACCTTTGAAAAATCAAATTCGGGCCTCGCATCCCCTTTTCACCTAGTGGGAACCCTCATATGACCCTGTCCGTTTCGAGTTTCTTAACCAAACATGAGAAAATTCAGTTCTCTGGAGATTTGGGATTCTTGATGGATCCAAGCTATACTTCCTCCCAAACAACCGAAATCATAGACTGTCGAACTAAGGCAAGGATCAATGGTCCCTATCAAGTGTTGAAATCTATAGCTTGTAGTGTCTCTGGGGGTTCGAGCTTCGGTCTTTCTAACTGCTCCTACACCTTTCACTCATGAAGCACCAAAATCTGAACCATATCAGACGACTCCTATCCTCCCATAGATCAACGACTCCCACTCTACTTCACATATCTGTCTTCAGATATTTTCGAAGCACCACACCTCTAATCCTCTTGAGTATCAACTTTCGGGAGTGTCATATTTGTCGACACGTTTTCTCACCCACCAAGGGTTCATAGTCTCTTCGATCTCTGGAAAATTCCCGCCCAAATTATCCACTTGAAAACCCTCTAGAGTGATAAGCCTCTGAGCTAAGGAATTTGGCGCCATGTATCCTTGTTGATGGACAACTAGGACTAGCTCTATCCCTTCGAGCCTCCAAGAGTCTTCAATACTCTACGCCATGTTCTCCTCAAACCCCAAACTAATCAAGTCCATATCTGATATCCATGTTTTCTTTCTCAATCAATGGTCGAGATCCACTATGTGACTCCAGTCGTTGGGTGTTCGTGCAACACCACCCTTCGCAACCTCTGAACGCCGAATTGGAAGAGGTAAAATATACCCTCCATGTAGCATTTCTCAATCGACGGTTGATATCAAATCCATATCCCTTCCCTTCAGGAGTCCTCAAATCGCATTGAACTTAATTCATCAATAGTGTTATACCTTCGGATCTCCAGATCTGGTGACATGCATCCTCACTAGTTACGGTTAGGATTCACTTTGCTCTTTGGAGCTTTGGGAGTTTGTAAACTCCTGCAACTCTTTTCTCTTGGATGTTCAATCCTCCGAACCACCGCTGATCTCATGAGACATGTCCCTTGGGTAATAGATGGTCCACATTTACTTCATCTCCCAAAACATTTAGGAGTCTTGCTGCTTTGCGCTCGAATATGAAAAAACCTTGGACTTCCAGATTACAAAGGACCTACAGGGTTAAACCCCATGCAACTTACCTCGATTTGATGGTCGTGATATCTTGCACTCAAATCCAATGTTTAGGATATTTCGTCCTTCATGCAAAATCCTCCTTCTATCTAGACCAAGATCTAATGATCCATATATTTTCCCCTCTTACGATCTCCGCCTTCATTCTAGATTATGATCTGATGGTCCATATTTCATCCAACGGCTGATCCAACAAAAAATATGGATTCATGGATTCCTCCTTTGTATTGGTTGCAATTTCCTTCCGATGAAGGATTTTATCAAATTATTGAAGGATTAACCTTCAATGTTTCTCATGCATGGATGTCTCTTTGGACTTTTCTCATGCTGCACCTCATGATATTGGAACTTGAAACAAGTTCACCTATGGCTCCTTACACTTCTCAACAATATGGAGCCTGGATTATTCTCACTTTCTACACTTCTTGCAGGGCATTGTGTGTACTTGTGCTATCTCTCTTGAGCATTGTGGTTTCTAGGACTTCAAAGGGGTCTCATCCCTTTGACTCTTTATCAATTTATTGTGCTTGCATGGCACCCTGTTCTCATCCTCCTGATTTCTCCCAGCACCTTAGAAGGAATGTCGACTCTATGCACTCAACTGCACTTACCTCCTCTTTCAGCTTGTAACTTCTCAAACCTTAAAGGGTTTCAATCCCTTTTTTCCTTCAATACAAGTTTCCTCCCTCCTGGAAACTTGACACTCTTCCTCCTGAGTTTCCTCAACACTTCAACATTACATTGGTGTTGTGCACTCCTTGCATTCTTCTCATGAGTCCTGAAATATTCAGTCTCACTAGCACACTGCTTGTGCTCTTTGTGTATAATTTCACTCAAGTATCCTCTGAGCCTTAACCTTTGGGTGTTCCCTCTTCACCATCTTCTCCCATAACTTGAAATAGAGTTCTCGTGCGCTCTTTGTGCCTTCTCAATGCACTCCTAGCAAATACCTTAGAGTATTCAATAGCTCTAGTATGTCTTCTCTTGCAGAGTATTTCTCAAAGTGTTCGAGAACTCTAAGGTGCACTCCTTGCATAATACTCATGATTTTTATGAATTTTTCTAGTGTGCCCACATGGCATGCCCTTCCTTGAACTCAAAACATATTTCAAAATGCACTCCTTGCGTTGGCTTCACATATTTTTCAAAACTCTAGTGTGCACTCCTTGCACAATCCTAAGAGCCCAGAACACTCAAATAAGCCACAGATAGAGAATTTCTATCTATTCCTACAAAGGGAAACAAATATGCATCCATGGAATCTAACAACATTCATAAAACACACATACAAAACACTCAATAAACAAATTAAAAAACAACCATAGGAACACACAGAAAACTCATGGGTAGGATAAATTGATTTTTTACTAATTTTGAATGTTGTGTACAATGTTTAAAAGGCTGGCCTGCAACTGAGTCTCAGATCTTTCTCTCTTGTCCCTTCTTGAACTCTTTAATTCTCTCTCCACAACTAACTAACTAACTTTCAATACCATATATTTTTACAAAAGAGGGTCTCCTAGAGCCTTTGCTCCATCCACCTACCTCATTAATTTAGATTAAATTACAATCAATGGACATCTAGTCTAAATCAGAACTAATATTATCCAACTGTCAGCCATTAAAACATACATTACACATGTCCTTCTCAAAGGCATGGGTGCGGCTTTCTTGAGACTCCAAACATTATTTTTACATTGAATTGCATTTAAAATTTTAAACTAAGTTCAAACTTTTTGATGGATGGCACATCCTTCTTTGGGATCTATTGCCTCTTAGTGCATGAATGTTTTGTCTTGATGACGTGGAGATGAGGTGGAGTGATTCCCCTGCATCAAGATCCATTTTTCAAATCATTCATGTTGGCATGATCCTGACACTCCCATATGAACATTGGTATAGTTTGTTTTACACTACAGTCATCTCAGCGGGGGCTTATGAATCCCCCAAGAACAGGTATTCTTGTTCACTATCATTTTATCAAATAAATGTAATATGCTTTATCATCAAGTATTTTTCACTTCGGGTCTTTGGTTGTTTTGTTCAAGTACTCATAAGTAGACTCATAGCCCAATAAATTATGGCTGTCCCATGACCCCTTTAGGTATATGTCCCAAAATGGAATGTAGATTAATACCTCTACGAACAAATTACATTGACCAATAACACCCTCCGATATATATATTTAGGTTCACAACAACCATTTTCACAATACCTTCACCTCTATTCCATTTTAGTATTGTCACCGAATAACATTCGCACCTACATGAATTATCTCACAGACATTGTTCCCCAAACAAATTGACACTCATGTCATTCTCACCTTCTAGGATAGAGATTCTTAATAGTTTTTTCACTTTATATAATGAACCTCATACTTCTTCTCATCATATTGCTAGCCTTCCCATAATGAAACCCCAAAAGTCATTTTTTTGGGGTCTTTTAAATGCACCCACATTTTCATTTTCCTTTCATCTCATCCAAAATCAGTTTACCATATGCAAATCATCCTTCATCAATTTACCTAATACAAAAACCCACCCATGGGGCCCCCACCCTCCGTCAATTGATTTCCAATACATATGCCCCAAGCAGGCTAAGCCATCTTTCACTTGGGAACCCATTTCTATACATGTATAATCAACTCCACTCATTATTTATTCATTTGGTAATTGTATAAAGTATCTTATTATTTTGAGCAACTACATAATTTCCAGTCGTTGTTTTTGATGGAATTTTTAACCTAGCAAAGAAACCACTATCACCCTTGGATGGGGAATATACTTTTTCACAAGCCATTTTTGCAAAACACCCTCTCATTGACCAAACTTCAAGTCTCCTAGAACAATTTGTCCTATATACAAAAACATTGACCTCCCTCCACCCATTTTTAGTCTTACCAACTCAACACAATTTATCCCACTATCTAGTTGTCCCCTTGACACCAGATTATGTTTCACAGTTTCTACCACATACCAATCATACTTAAACCTAGGGAATTTTTTTGATTCTCCTACATCCTAATTTTTTTCCATTTTACCAATCAATCCACCTTACTACAAGTTATTACCTGATACCATCTTTGATTAATTGATTTCAAAAAGCCCTTCGCTTCTTCCATTCATGGATTTCTACCTGTTGATGTTAGCTCGAGTTTCCAGGAAGGTAGAAATATCTTAGTTGTTATTACACTATAAATTAAGAGTCTTGGATGGAACTTAAAGAATCCTTATTTTCTTTTTCATTTTTTTGTCCCTCGTAACATTCGAGCTCAACACAGTTTAATTTTATGATGGTTCTAACTATGAAACCATTTCATTTTTCAGTACCCGTAGAATACCTATGAGTTTGATAGACCCTCAATGCCTTTGAGTCATAGAGACTCAACACATTTGTTCATTCTTAGATTAAGAGAAACTTCACCCATCAAAATCGTCATTTATCATTACCAATGCCCTGGAGGGAATTGGATATATCCACTTCAAAAGAGAATTTAGTTACATTTATATACTTATAGTTTTATGACATGAGTATGAGGCATGCCTACCTCATTTATACAAATATATTTATTATTTTCGGAGACATTTGGTATGAATGATTCTCACCTCTCCCTTTGATGGATGATCCTTAAATTTCTCCTTTAAATCATCTTCAACTCCTCTATAATATGATACCATAGGAAAAATAAATAGTTATGTATTTTGGCTATATCTATGCTCCTAACCTCACACATCAAGGACATCTATTGTCGCTAAAAACATTCTCACAACAATATAGGTGATATCCGAAGAAATTAACAGTGCAACACACTAAACACCATACCTCCAACATTAATAGTCCCCATTCATAAAAGTCACAAAACTATAGAATGTGGATCCCTAGATATTTAGTGAAGTATTCCAAATGCATTTCTATTCCAAACAACGTGAGATAAAACACTCAAATCAATGCTAATAGCATGGGTAGCATGATTTTCATTGAAGAAACCTACACTAATGTGGAAATGACACATTTATGATTCGATTCGGGTCTCACCCACCTCCAACTCTAGTGTACCATGATAATCCATCCAATCTAGGTCTAAGTCTAGCATTGGGGCTATTTAAAGACTAGGAGAAGTACCTACATGAAGGACCCCTATTCACATTTTAAACTAGTTTTGAAACAGCTTGAATGGATATTATAAACACAAGATTGGAGTGTGAACTAAATCAAGTGTTCATATGTATTGTTATGATGTTCAAATTTCTCCTTGAGAGTCCACTATTCTCATAGAAGCTTTCCAACATCAATAGCAAAGGACAATATTCTCACCTCTTGAGAAGTTCATTGTAATTATTCATTGGCATAATTCTATTGTAAGAGGAGAAGAAGTTCTACACTGGGTACTATCAGGACCCTCCCAAGGAGGAAGAGGGGAAATCATAAGTTCCCTACCATTCTCTAAGGTGTTATTAAAAAAATCCTATATGTTGGTGATTATTTAAACTTGTTCCAATTTTTAATCTTGTGTTTCAATTCATGAATGTTTTAGTTTTATGATCATTTGATTTTCATTTCTTGTTTACTTTACTTTTTGCCCCTCTAAACAACTAGCATTGTACTATGGTTCCCTATTGGCTTGACACGGTATCTAAGTGGTTTTTTTTTTCTCACCCATATAATAGAACCAACACATCATTGTCAATAGGAAGATATCCATTTAATGAGGGCCTTACTATATCCCCCATCAATCAACATGAAATTGTAACCAAGAAATTATGTGAAGAGATAACATCACCAAGTACAATTGATATAGGGATGGTCGACATGAAAGTTCAACAAGTCTACATAATGGTCTTCTCGGGATTTACTTACCTTAATGACTTGACATCACTAACTCAAGAGAACCAACAATATAGTGCAATAATGCATGAGACATTGAAGCACTCTCCATATTTACTAGAAGACTAACCATCCATAGGAGTATATGACTCATAATCATGGTATGGATTCTAGGAAATATATAAAACAACTGTAAGATAAAGATGCAAACATGTGCCATGTTCTGGAGTGATAATGATTAACGACTGCCACTTTTTTGAATATAGATCAAGATAACCCCCCTTATTTTTTATTTATTTATTTTGGTGTCTCCATTTTTCTATGAGCACGAAATAGAGGTAAAAATGTGCTCAATAATGTCTCTTACATGGTTTTATGAGTGCATAAAAGAGGTAAAAGTGTTATTGATCGTGTCTTTTTCATGGTTTTTTCTTTGTATGGTTTTCATGGTGGTAAGCAAGATAAAAGAAAAAAATAATGTATTAGTATGCACCAAGACATTAGTAGTGATATGCATATGAAACCATTAAGAAACATAAGTATTGATACGAACTCCCTTTGGGACATGGTTAGAGAAAGATTAAGAGAGAGGAATGGAACTCAAATATTGTAGTCTTGGTGGGTATAAATAAGGGTTCCTAGGCCTACAAAGAATCGACTCATGGGCACTAACCAGAAAGACGGGTGCTAACTAAGTCACCCATGAAGCGTAGGAACTACAACACAAGTTACGACATGCAAATAATTAAAGATAAGATTTTAACTTGGTAGGTTCGAACCTAAGGCATTGTGATGGCATACGTGATGGTAAGAAAATTGTGATGAAATCCTAAAACAATCATAAAAAAATTTAGATCCCATGTTAAAGTTTTCAGTAGAACCTCATATATATATATATATATATATATATGATGATGATGAAAAAATAAGAAGTAATGAAAAGTTGTTGTTTTTTTAATCCAAGGTTAAAACAATGCTTGATCTACAAGAGTGGAATTTATAGAGGATAAATAGGGATATCTAAGTAATGAATGAGCTTAAATTTCTAAGGAATAAAAACCAAAAGAAAAGGAAAGTTATAAGGATATGTGACAAAGTGAAAAAGAAAAGATTTTCGACTAGAGATATAAAGGAATAAAGGTAGAGTGACTCAAAACTCATGGCTTAGAGAAAAGGTAAGTATCTCGCTAGAATCCTCTTTGTTATAAATAAAATTATTGAGTGGAAAATATTTCTATTAGAATATATTATCTTGATTTTATTATGGATGAAAATGAGTTACGATCATAGAATAAGCATATTAAAAACATAGTTTTCTTCCTTATTGTCAAAGGAATAAAACAAGTGAAACAAACCCTAATCAAGAAGAAACTAAGATGATATCCGGATTTAATATAGTGGAACCCATAGATCCTTCTAAAATTTATGCTAATACTGAAGTAGTGGAGGTATTCCAAGAATCAAATTATCTTAAATATTTTAATAGGTCAGAGGGTTTGATGATAAGGTTTCTTTAGCATTTTTATAGAATTTTCAACACTTGCAGGGACATGAATACATAAAAATAGTATTGGGTTGACAAATCCAAGTTGATGAACCCATGGTAGTTATTATTATAGGGATCTTTGTTTGAATATTATTGGACAGAGAAGAGGTATAGCCTACTTTGGCTAAACACACTTTTTTCTTCAATATTTATGAAAAGGTAGAATAAAATAGGAATGGTGTGAGAAGAAAAACCATGCACAAACCTTGGGATGAAGTATCTTTAGATATAATAAAATATGTAACATGTAAAGGAAAAAAATAGAATCTTCTATCCATACCATTTCAGGATATGAAACCCATACCATTTTAGGATATGAAACCCACTGAGAAAAAACAAACCTTCCTCATGTTGGCCTATTTTCTTTTGTACAATTGTTTTTCTCCATAGAATTGGAGGGCTATCCTCTTCAGGGAAAATTTATAAAAAAAAAAATTAGGATTGAAACTCTAATGGATTGCGATAAAATTTACAAATCCTCTGAAGCTCCACACTATACCTATATAAGAGGTGGTTGAGGAAAATCAAATAAATAAATGGAAGGAAGAGGAGTAAACAATAGGGTATCACCACAAAGGGGCAAGAATCAAGATCATGACATATGATTTTGGGCAAGAAGCAAGTTGAGAAAAAAAACGAGAGAAAGAAAGTTGAGAAAGGAAAAATCACTTTTTGAGATATTATTTTGTTGGACAAGAACATGAAAACCCTCCATCTAGTGGGTAATGATTGGTATTCATTATTTCTCTTAGCCCATCCTTTATAAACCTAATGGAAAAAGAATGGAAACATATTTCCATCAAGAGGAGACAAAATTATGAATCTCCCTTTTATTCTCTTGTATAAATAAGATGAACTCAATAGAGGAAGGGGATTTTTTCTTTAGAAATTTTGTAATCTCCTTTAGAAAATTAATGAATGAGAATCCATTGTTAGCCAAGCTATTTTGGAGATTGATTCTAGTTTTAAAAATTCTAACATATAGCATGTTTTCTAGTATTTAATATGTTTTGGAATGGTGTAGTCATATGCTTTTACAGTGTATACTTTTCTCATGCATGGGAAATGATCTATCTTCTTTTGTTTTTATATAGCCTAAAATCATATTACTATAATCAAATATTATTTCCAGACTTTTCTCAATTTCATTTGTTCATAGTACAAGTAATTACTTAAAATATTCATTCATACAAATCAAATTTAATTCTCAACCACCCAACAAAAGTTTGGAACATGCATAGAGGTAATTTTGATTGAAAAAATACATTTTTTTGTGGATGACTTGATTTTTAGGGATGAAGAAAAGGAGCATCAGCCATTCCTCATAGTTTTTAAATTAGAATGATGAGGAGAAGGACAATAAGTGTGATCCCTTTCTCACACTTATAGAACTTGAGTGAGGATAATTTAGAGCACAATCCCTTTCTCACACTTTTGTAATCTGAGTGAGGAGGAGAAGGAGGATTGTCCTTTTCTTACAGTTTATTAATATTTGGGAGGAAGAGAAGGAACATGAGCCCTTTCTTATACTTTATTATATTTTATATTTTTTCATGTTATGGGTGAGGACCTTGTTACAAAATACAATATAATGTTACAAAATGACACAGTGGAAATTGGTATATCAATTATTAGAAACCAACATCTCAGGTATTGGAAACTGACACATCAACTATTGTAAGTTGATATCTTAAGTATTGAAAATGAACATTGATAATAATTTTATGATGGCTTGGATTTAAATGGGGGTCTAATGGTTACTGGGTGCAATCCCTAGAGGTGATGATAGATTTTATGCAATTGATTTCACCAATGTTGATGCCACATATTCACACTTGTGATAATCACTAATGCAATGAGTGTGAAGAGGATTATTGAATATCATGAGAAAATTGTAGGTTGGTGCATGTTTGATGCACTTGTTTATGGTATAGGTTGATTACACGTTGGTGCATGGTTGATGCACTTGTTTATGGTACAATTTGATTACAGGTTGAGGTACAAGTTGATGCATGGTTGATGCATGGTTCATATTTATTGGTACAGGTTTACAACAGTATATCCCACAGTGATAGTGTGACAATGGTTCCATCATTATACTTCTACTTCAGGGTGGCAGGACGGGGCAAGGATAGGTGGTTGTCACCACCTTCTGGTTGTAGCTGGAGAACATTGTGGGTTGTAGCCATAGATTTGGGGAGTTGAAGCTTCCCTCAGGTTGTAGCCTGGGAAACTAGGGGGTTGGAGCCTCCTTCCAGATGCAGCTGGAAAACAAAGGAAGTTGGTGCTTCCAATGAATGTAATTCTTCAAGACATATAAGAAAAAACATTCCATGGTTTTCTCCCGATTTGGGTTTCCACGTAAAACACTTGTGTACTGTGTATGTGTATGATTGTTCATTTGTTCATTTCTTATTTACTCTGTAGTTATTGGATAATAATGATTCATTGATATAACACTTGGATTATATGGTTAAAAGGGATTAAATTACTCTATTACTGATTCACTCCCCCCTCTCAATAATCCAACAATTGGTATCAGAGCAAGGTTCCTTCAGGAAACTGTTTAACCACTGGAAGGAGATCATGGATTATTCTGAGAATGGAGTACCAATGTTTAATGGTCAGAATGGCTTTAAGTATGAGATGTGGAGTAGAAGGATGGAAGTATTTTTATAGGCACGGTGACATTATATTTGGCTATCAGTTGTTACAAGATATGATAGTTCAAAAAGGGAAAAGACTGCAACCAAGAAGGAATTAAAGAAGAATAACAAAATAGAAATGGATTTCATCTGGGAAGGATTACCTAAACCAGTAAGAGAAAAGGTTGGTAAATGTTCATCAGCCAAAGAACTTTGGGATAAGTTACATGACA
>JZKD02S1808173.1:68106-83580 GCA_000966675.3 Picea glauca
GGATCAAATAGAGAAAAATGACACTTGGGAATTGGTTCCAAGACCAAAGAATAAGAATGTGATCAACACAAAATGGGTTTTTAGGAATAAATTGAATGAATATGGACAAGTTACACGAAACAAAGCTAGATCAGTATGTAAAGGATATGCATAGATTGAAGAAATTGACTTTGAAGAGACATTTTCCCCAGTTGCCAGAATGGAAGTAATCCATTTTCTTTTAGCTTATGCATGCTTTAAGAATGTTAAAGTATATCAGATGGATGTAAAATCAACTTTTCTGAATGGGAAACTTGAATAAGAAGTCTACATTGAACAAGCAAAAGGATTTCAGTTGTCAGAGAACACAGACTATGTGTGTAAATTAAAGAAGGCCTTGTATGGTCTAAAATTGGCTCCTAGAGAATGGTACTCCAGATTGGATAAGTATCTCCAATAGGTAGGGTTTAGAAAAGGAAGTGCATACAACAACCTCTACATCAAGGTAAGTAAAGGTAATATTTTATTAATTGAAGTTTATGTTGATGATATTATTTTTGGTAGTGATGATGATAGGTTAAGCTAGAAATTTGCAAAAGACATGCATAATGAATTTGAAATGTCGTTACTTGGAGAAATATCCTTCTTTCTACGACTTCAGATACGTCAAAGCAACCAAGAAATTTTTATTTCTCAAACCAAGTATATCAGAGAAATGATAAAGAGGTTCGGAATAGAAGATTGCAAACCAGTTATCACTCCCACGCAAATTAGTTGTGAATTGATAAAATATGATGATTCAAAGTCTACAGATCAGAGGAAATATAGGTCAATGATTGGCATCCTACTATATGTTACAACATCCAGACCAGATGTAATGCAGGCAGTTGGACAGGTGGCACGATTTCAAGTAGCACCAAAGGAATCACATGTATTAGCAGTAAAGAGGATCTTTAGATATCTCGAAGGAACAAAAGAGTTTGGATTATGGTATCCAAAAGAAAAAGATCTATCACTTATTACCTACATAGATGCAGATTGGGCAGGTTGTATTGATGACCAATGAAGCACCCGTGGAGCAGCGTTCTACTTAGGTGAGTGTTTGGTATCATGGCTAAGCAAGAAACAATCATCGGTATCTTTATCTACAATTGAGACAGAGTATATTGTAGCAATATCTTGTTGTACACAGGTTCTTTGGATGAAACAAACTTTGACTAAAGGTTGATTATAGGTTGGTGTATGGTTGATGCACTTGTTTATGGTATAGGTTGATTACAGTTTGGTGCATGGTTGATGCACTTGTTTATGGTACAGGTTGATTACAGGTTGGTGCATGGTTGATGAACTTGTTTATGGTACAGGTTGATTACAAGTTGGTGCATGGTTGATGCACTTGTTTATGGTATAGGTTGATTATAGGTTGAGGTATATTTTGATGCATGGTTCATATTTATTGGTACAGGTTTACAACAGTATATATCACAGTGATAGTGTGGCAGTGGTTCCATCATTATACTTCTACTTCAGGGTGGTAGGACGGGGCAAGGATAGGTGGTTGTAGCCACCTTCGGGTTGTAGCTGAAGAACATTGGGGGTTGTAGCCTCCTTCTGGTTGTAGCCGGAGATTTGGGGATTTGAAGCTTCCCTCAAGTTGTAGCCTAAGAAACTAGGGGGTTGGAGCCTCCTTCCAGTTGCAGTTGGAAAACAAAGGAAGTTGGTGCTTCCAATGAATGTAATTCTTTAAGACATATAAGAATTTTTTTTTATCTATTATTGATTCACCCCCCCCCTCTTAGTAATCCAACAGATAATATGGAAATGATATAAATTATCATGGTTGTTATGGGGTTGACAGACTATGATAGATTGGAGTAATGAAAAGTTGTTTTCTTTTAGTTTAGTTAACCATATCCAAAGCCAAGATCTACCACTCAAGGAGGTCCATAGGAAAGTAACAAATATATCCCATTTCCTTTACTAAATAACTGAATGGAAATGATTTCCGAAGAGACTAAGTGGAAGAGAAGGAGAATTTATTTTCTTGTGTTTTGTGGGTTGAGAGGAAGAATTATGGTTTGTTGAAGGTGGATTGCATTTCATAGGAATCCAAGTATAAGAAATTGATGTATAAATTGTTATGTTCATAGAAATATGGGTCGGGTTATGTCTGGTATTTTATAGATAATTCTCTCTATTCCTTGGGGTGAAATCTATAACAAGTGCCCACGGTTAGGGGAAAAATCACTATGTTGCAGCTATTTGAAGGTTAAATTTCCAATAAATATGTGTTTAATCCATTATTTTATATTTATTTATGTTATGTATAGTTATAACCCTTGGTGATAAAAATGAAAAAAAATATATATAACAAAAAGTATGATAGATATACCCATTTACTTAATTAAATCATAAAACCCTTAAGCTAGGCAAACACCATACTATAATATTTTTATGGAAGAATAAAATCATGTTTACTTGACACTTAAAAGGTGAAACCTCCCAATGATCTAATGCTCCAATAAATACACAATACTTGATATCTTCTAAGGACAAGTTCATCATTATTTATAGGTACCTAGAAAAAATTAACGCTAATAATTATCGTCCTCTACATTAATGAATGGGCCATATTACATTTATTACATGACAGCTACCTAATGTTCCTTATTTAATAATAGATAACATAGTGGATCTAAAAAAATTACATTAGATGGCCACCATACAAGTTCTATTATTGACTCCAATGGCCCAATTACATTAATAGGGGTATCCCACCATTCCATCCCGCTTTGAAGTTTTTTTCTCTCAATTCTTATACCTATGATGTACATCCATAAGGTGAGTTCACATGTACAGGTGTATTCCTCAATGCTGACAGAGAATTATTCCATGAAGTATGTCCATAAGGGTCTCATCCATAGTGTAGTGTTCCTTATATTGATTATTCCCTCGACACTGAGAATGAATTCATCCAATAAATGTGTCCATAATACCAAACCCTAGCTACGAGTGTGTAATGTCCCCAACTAGGTTATATGGGTTTATTGTGTTCTATGTCCAAAAATTGTTAATTCGCCTTGTGTAAATATGTAAAACACTTGGTATTAATGTTATTGATAACCTCTTAGAAACAATTTTCTCATAGAGGAATATTCACAAACAAATTGCATGCATCGATTACACATAAAATAGAGAAGATAACCATGACATGTTATTATTGATGGAAACAACAATACAATGATATATAATGGTTCTAATAATAGATGCAGAATACTTCTGAATACACAAGTCTAATGGTTTCAAAAGATATGCATAAATGTACTAACAAAACAATACAAGGAAACTTGGAATGATGCCAATATATGGTGCTTCATGCGATGGTCTTCTCTAGTAATGTTTTCTTTTCTAGCAACCCTCCTATAACCCTTTGAATCTGATTCAAACATTCTACTACAATCCTAATTATAGAGGTTGTGACTGGGAAACCATTGGACTTCTAGTGGGGTGTCGCGAGATTCCTTTACTCAACCCATGGGGATTCTCTAAACCTTGGTTTCTCTGAAACCATCGTGAAACCTAAACATTTTGGGATCAGTCTCGTCTAAAACATTTTGTAAATATCCTCCGTACCTTGGTAATTCTCCAACTGAATGAAAATATAACAATTAAATTTCCAAAGGTAGTCTTATATGGACTCCCCTCTTGTCTTTCTAGGGTGCGTATGGCACCACCGAAACTAGACTGTAGTAGTAGAATGGTTTTGCTAAGCCCTAATGAAATAATGGCTCCAAGAGCACTCCAAAATGAGAGATCAAAATCATAATCCAAAGAGAATGGTTTCCCCCTATTTATCCTTCCTCTAGGCCTTCTAGATCTTTCTTCCTTTTTGATCAAATCAAACCCTCACTTGATCTTCCCTCCATTTTCATTTAAATATAAATATTTATTTAATTTAATGTCACTTTAGGATTTCTCATTCTTTTAACATAGTGACACCAAATAAACCTCCTTGACTCCCTTTTCCCTTATTGACTATAGCCTATGAGAGTCATATATTCTATTGAGTCATCCTCTGTCATCAACAATTGGAAGGGGATATAACATTCCTCCCTTCCCAAGATTTCTTATCCTCAAGCAACTTTAGATCAGGTAGTTGTAAGATCCTCTCTCCTTCATATGTAACATCTTCTGTAGGAAATCCTTTCCATACAACCAGGTATTCTAGAATGAATATGATCCTTATCCTCCATTCCCTTACATAAAAATTCCTCTCAAGAGCTAGAGCCAAATTCCCTTCTTCATCTAGTGGAGGAAGCTTTACTGAAGTAGTGACCTGTTATCCCAATTCCTTTTTTAGGAAGGATACATGGAAGGTAGTGTGGATCCTTCTACCTGCTGGTATCTCTAGCTCGTATGTTACATCCCCAACTCTTCTGATCACTCAATAGGCTCAATAAAATTGAGGCTTCAACTTCTATACACCACTCTTCTTCAACAAAAATTCTCTATGAGGATGTAGCCTGAGAAAGACTAGGTCACCATCCTCAAAGCTGTGTTCCACCCTATGCCTATATGCATACATATTCTACTGATTCTGAACGATCTTTAAATTCTCCTTCGAGACCCTCAATATGTCATGGCTTTCATACAACCAATATTTCTCCTTGGGGTCTATGTTCTCCCCAAAATACAAATCCACAAAGGATGGGACATCACTCCCATTCAATGCTTTGAATGGGCTCATCCTGATGGACATGTGATGAGTAGTATTGTAACAACGCTCCCCAAGATTAAACCACTTTATAAATGCATGTTTCTACCCTAACACATAGTTCTCAGGTACCCCTCAATCCATTTGTTTACTATCCAAGTATTCCCCTCTTTTTGGGGGTGGTAGATAGTACTAGGTGTCAACTCCATCTCGGGTAACCTAAATAACTCTAGCCAAAATGTGTTGAGAAACCTTTTATCCCATTCATTCACTATGTTCCTTGGAATACCATGGAGACTGAACACTTCCCTTTAAAACATATTTTCTACCTAATATGATTTGTACTTTGAAGGAATAGAAAAAAAGTGTGCATATTTAGTCAATCTATCGAATACCATGTAGATACAGTGACTTATGTGCACCTTTGGAAATATTGTGATGAAGATCATGGAAATTTTATCCCACTTTTTCTCTGGAATCAACAATGGTTGAAGTAATCCTGCATGATGTGTAAACTATGAATTTTTCTGTTGGAAAATCATGCACTCCCTCACATGAAAAAGTACATCCTCCTTGAGACGCATCCATGAGAATCTCTCCCTCACCTGCATGTAGGCCTTCAAATACCCTTGGTTTCATGCGAGTGGCGCATCATGTACTTCCCTCAAAATATTATCCTTGAGTTTGTATTCAAGGACAAGACAGATCATGTCTTTGTAGTAGATGACGTCATCCACTACACTCTACCTGCCATCATGAATACTTTCTTATATTAGTTCACATGAAAAATGTTCTTGGAGTATTCCACCAAAAGAATGGACTTCCAGTCTTTTGAAGTATCTATCATGGATAAATATGAAAGTCTCTTAGATAAGGCATCAAAAACTATGTTATTATTCTCCTTTACACACTCAATTTCAAAATCATATGGTTTCACCTTACTCACCCATTTCTACTACCTCTCGTTCAAATCTTGCTTCTCCAAGAAATATCTCAAGTTGTTATGGTTCATCCTAAACACAAAGAATCCTCCTACCATGTACTTATTGGACTTGGCCAATACATGTGTGATGGCCAACATATCCTTATTAGAGATCAGATAGAGCTTCTATGTGTCTCTTAGAGTTTTGTTCTCAAAATATATTGGGTGTCGTTTCTGCATCAATACTACACCTATCCATTTACCAGATGCATTACACTTCAAGACAAATGTCTATGTGAAATATGGAAGTGCTAATACTAGGGAAGTTCTCATCATCTTCTTCATTCTATTAAATACTACATGTTCATCCTATAACCATCATAATTCCCCCTTCTTCTAGAGGTTTGTCAATGGCACAACCAATTGTGAAAACACTTTCACAAAGTGCCTATCATGACTGCATATCCTAAAGAATCCTCACAGATCTGTGAGTGATCTATTGGTGGTCCAATCTAATATTTTCTATGTCTTCTCCTGATGTATCTTCACTGCCTCAACACCAATCACATGCCCCAAATATAGGATTTATGTCAACGCAAACTCACACTTTTCCTCCAAGGAAAAAAATTATTATTCTTCCATAATGGTGAGAATATCGTCCACATGCTTCAGATGATCCTCTCAAGTTTGGTTGTAGATCAAAATATCGTCAAAGAACACCAATAAGAATTTCCTCAATTTTTTGTCGGAGATATGGTTCATGCATGACTAAAAGGTAGTTGGTTCATTATTCAACTTGAAGGGCATGAAGAGAAACTCATAGTTCACATAGTGACACTGGAATGTTGTTTTATGGATATCCTCCTCTCTGACTAGAATATGGTGGTACCCTGATCACAGATCAACCTTTGAGAAATATACTACCGCATCTAACTTGTCTATCATCTCATCAATATTGGGTATTTGGTATCATTTTTTCATTGTCTTCTTTTCCAGTTCCCTATAGTTTATGCACATCCTCATAGTGACAACTTTCTTCTTTACCGGTACAAAATATGAAGAGAAAGGACTAGAAATAGAGCCTATATGTCCCCTATCCAATAATTCATTTATGACCTTCTCTATTTATTACTTGAACCTCTTTGGATTCTTGTAGGGTTTGTTGATCATGCGCTTCAACCCCTCTTCTAGCTTAATGACATGATCAAATCCTCTATTAGGTGGTCTCCCCACTGTAAATGGCTCAAAAACTCTTTCATGCTTTCCAAGAAATGGTAGGATATTTGCAAGGTAATGTTGGTGATCCTGTGATGGCTTCTCCATGGTGATCAAGTAATATGTTACACAAGCCACGTCCCATTTTCTAAAAATGGTCTCCATGCTTTGGTTAGAAACAATCCTAGGGGAACCTATAGACAGACCTCTTAGGATGACTCTTTTTCCACCCTTGTTCTATAAATCCGTACTCATGTCCCGATAATTCATGCATATATATCCCAATGAGTTTAACCACTAAACTCCTAGCATGACATGAGGATTTTCTAAATATACGACATAAAATTAATTGGTCAAAACATAGTTACCCAATGTTACTTTTAATCCCATTATCCTTTGAGTACACACCATGTTGTACCCATATTCTACTATCACATTGAATCCTGCAAAGTTGAAGTCCTCTACAGGGATCTATCTCTTGGTGACACTTGAAACATAAATGAAGTTGTGGGTGGACCCACCATCAATCAATATTGTAACCGTCTACCCATGTACAATGAATCTGACCCTAAAGGTGTAGTATTCAGGGAATCCTGAGAGTATGGAAATGGTCATTCCCTTGGTGCTATATTGCAATGGAGCCTTCTCTATAGCATCGAGGGTGTGATGGTTCACCACTATCCTATCAAATTCCATCATAACCACTGTCATCCTCCTCATCAGAAACTACCTCATTATAATGGAACTTACCTTTTCCCATACAATTAAGGAAACTGAAAATGTAAGCTCCATTGTATTGAGGTAGTTTTTGACGAGGAGGATGATAATGATTATGAGGGAACTAGATAGGATAGTGGAGAACCATCACACCCCTGTTTCTATAGAGAAAGTGCCATTGCAAGATAGCACCAAGGGAGTGACCATTTCCATAATCTCAGGATTCCCTCAAGAAGAAAGGCCTCTATACTCCGCTACCTACCCCTAGTCGACACTGGGAATCCATCTCCATGGATTACATGTCAGGCCTTCCATATACTAAGCATGGAAATGATTGTGTTTTCATGGTCTTCGATAGATTCTCAAAGATGGCCATTATGGCGGCCTACAAAAAGAATATCATAGCAAAATCCACAACTAAAATCTTCCTTGAATGAGTGTGGGTACACTTTGGGATCCCACAGTCTATCATCTCATATTGGGACAACATGTTACTACGTACATTTTAGTCCAGCCTCTGGTAAATGATGGAAACCAAGCTCACCAAGTCGACAACTTTCCATCTCCAAACTAATGGTGAGACAGAGGTCATCAACAGGATGATCGTACACATCTTTTGCATGTAGAACTCAAAGCATCCACACACATGGGATGAGAGCCTCCCCTATGTACAACATAACTATAATCGGACCCTCCACAACTCAGCCGACCAAAACCCCTTTTATGTGGGCTTTGGATTCTAGCCACTATGTCCCATTGTCATATCCATGCCATTTACAAGTACTCAGGATGATTCAGCTCATGTCCAGTCTGAAGTTGCCAAGGTGAACAACTTCATTGAGCACATTCAACACATTCGCCAATAGTTTGATGGAATATTGGATAGAGCTAATGCTAAGTACAAGCAACAACATGATCAACATCGGGTGCAACACAACTTTCAGGTGGGCGACAAAGTGTGGCTACCAGGGACCAAGTTCAACAGAAGTTTCCTCATCTCATGGAGGAACTCAACGCAATGGGGACCATTGCTTCCTAAGGGGGGAGGAATGATCCAGGTGGATATTGGTGGCCACTCTCCTATTCCACTTGGACCCCCACCATTTTTTCTTTTAGTTTTTCAGTTTCCTTAATTATAGCACAATTTACTAATTTCGGCAATTTTTCGGGTCCTGAACTTCCAAAGTCGTTTTGAGGCCTTAAATGACATTTTTTGGGGCATCAAATCTCAGATGAACATGAGTCCATTCTAGATTTAATATTCACTAGCAACAATTGTATTCCTTGGATAGATCTTTCTAACAATGTATCATGTGAGTCAAACAAAGCTAGTATGCCAAAGTTATGACCCTGGGAAATTGATGTACCAATTTACCCCGATGGGGCCCATATTTTGGCATTTCATCACCTAGGGTTAGGTTTTTGGATGTTTAGGGTTTTTCAATGTTTCTCAATAATATATAGGCCATCAAGCCTCATTGTAACAAAAATTTCAAAGGCCTGTAGCTACCATATCTCTTTTCATAGATAAGCTACCAGTGCCCTAGCTAGTCTATTTCCATTCTGTCTGTAAACAAATTCCAGTTCTTTGATATTAATGAAATGGAGTGTTATTTCTATTGCATCTTTGTATTTATGGTTATTTTTGTATTCTGTTGCGTTCCTGCATAAATTCAGATCATGCGTACCTTGATAACTCTCAAACTAAATGAAAAAATCCCAAGTGAAGCTCCAATGGTATTCCTACATGGAATCCACTCTTTTTAGGCTAGGGTGGGTATTTCACCACCGAAACTAGTCTGCAGTAGTGGAAGGGTTTTGCTAAACCCTAACAAAACAATGGCTCAAAGAGCACTCCAATATGAGAGATTAAAATCATAATACCAAAGAGAAATCTTACCCCTCTATTTATCCTTCCTCCGGGCCTTCTATATCTTTCTCATTTTTTGACCAAATCAAGCCCTCACTTTATCTTCCCTCCAATTTCATTTAAATATAATTATTTATTTTATTTAGTGTCACCTTAGTATTTTCATTCTTTTAACCTAGTGACACCAAATAAACCTCCTTGACTCCCTTTTCCCTTGTTGACTATAGCCTACATGAGTCGTATATTCTACTCAGTCATCCTCCATCATGATCAATTTGAAGGGGACATTACATAGTGCTACCATCACTTGTAAGAATGAAGTCACTCATGAAATAAGTCCATATGATCATGTCCCATTTGTGGGTGGAAATGTTGTCTCTCCATTGATAAATATTAACACTCATGAATGGTTGATTGTTTTTTCGAACATCGTCATCACGTTCATATGGATCAAAATATATTTCCATCAATATTTCAGGGCTATCCATATCAAAATGATCATCCACATAGCTAAAAAATATTAGTTGTGGACATAGAGGGAACATTGAAAAATAAAAATAGTATAAATAACTTATTCATCACTTCCCTTAATGATGGCCACTTCATACATATGATAGATTCCTTAAAGATAATATAAAAGTAGTCATCTTGCCATAAATAAGAACTCTCCATATACCATTCCTTGGAAGCATATTCTAAATATTACCAACCAAATATGTCTCTTATATCCTTGTCTTTGATATATCTCCAGAGTTCCAAGCTTTGGATTTATCCATATGTTTCTTGTAGTTTATGTACTCGGTTATCTAGACGTAGTAATTGTATATGAACTACTTCAAGGTTTGAAGAAGGTTGGTGTACCTTACAAATTTATTCAACTTCAACTGACCACTTCTTATTACATCGTTCTTCATACTCCATAGAAAATTAAAAAAAAAAAATACAAGATAAGATTCTTTCACATAAGTTGCATAATAAACTAGGATACTCTTCAATAATGAGCGTAGTCAATTTTAGATGCAACATTCCATTATAAGTAGGAGAGATAAAGTTTTAAAATAAATACCATACAAGTTTACATTTAAGTGAGCTTCTCTTTGCAACTAGGTTTAAATTGAGTTTGAAATTTTAAAGTGGTCATAACTTCCTCAATATTGATCATTATATCTATTGTGGTCCCAAAGTGGCATGGATACTCTATTTCTAACGGAATTACTGAGTTTTCCATCTAAGTCATAAACAAGGAGATAATGATGCTACAAGAATATTCCATGAAGGTTTTAAGGGCACAACATGCAAGGGGGGTAACTTTTACAATACCTCTCAAATGGGGGTAACTTTTCCAATGTGCCACATAAATTTTCTATGAGGGTTTTGATATGTTAACTCGAAATAGGTGTAACTTATGGTATACTTATCAAAATTTTAATTATGATCCCAATCGAGAGAGGGCATGACCACATTGCTTCTAATTTCATTGGTCCTGCTACAATATGGTTCATAAAAGAAGAGATTGATCATGGCACACAAATTTATAATGACGATTTTGAGGCCCCAACCTAAAATGGTTGTAACTTATATTATATTTCTCAGAAGCATTGCGATCTAGTTCATGGTCTAAGAGAAAAATCTACCCCAAGAAAATCTGCAAAAATAAAATAACATTGCTTCCTCTTGGCCCAATTGTTTTGATGCCAGTTGTTATGATCCTTATTATTAAATATGAATAACAAACAATATAACAAAAACTGTGATAGATGTTCCCTTTTGCTTCATTAAATCATGAAACCCATTAATGTAGGGAAACATGAGACATTACTCTTTTATGGAAGGATAAACTCATGTTCACTTGTCTCTTCAAGGGAGAAACTCTAAGGAGAAAGTGGTTACATAAAATCAGAATATTTGATATCTCATAATGATGGAGGTGGATCTCAGTGGCCATCCACCTTTTCCATTGAATAATTGTTTCCGAGCCTGTGGTTTTCATAAACCATGACATGCAACCTTTTCATGGAGAATGTAGTGTAATTTTATCTCCATTTACAAACATCATGTAATGATTGCCTAGTGGTTTTATGTACATGTTTATAAGATAGTGTTAATGCACAAGATCTCACTAGAACTTCGTAGTTAAGTGCATTGGGGATACAAAAGTAATGAGATGGGTGACCGCTCAGGAAGTCCTAGTGTTTTACATGCCTATAGCATTTTGTAAACTTAGACCAATTTGTCCAACATCCCACATGGATCATGGGAATTATTCTCATCTCATGCTCTCGTGTATAATTGAGGCAAGCAAGTTCCTTTAAGCCTGCAATGGAGTGTGATCTAAAGCTTAAAATCTTTCTCTTCATAGATAAGCTATTGTGTTTATTTCAACATAATGGGATAACATAAGGAGGAGCATATTCATATTTAAAGTTGTGTGGAAATTGTTGATGGGTATGAATTGACCAACAACACTAATGGGTACTCCCCGGTGCAAAGTCCCAATTAGACCATGCACCATTTGGTTTAGGAGACCCATCCAGAATCTAGCCCACCTACCATTTCTAATTATGAGGGTGAGGATATATGATTATGCAATGTAAATATGTATATGAAGACTATGTATGAAAATGAATCTAATCTAATTATAATCTATCCTACCCTGTCCTATCTAGGAGAAAGTTATTGTAACCAAATGACTTGAATAGAAACTAAATTCTGCCGGAAACTTAACCCAAATAACCTTCATGAAAAGGTAAAGTTACAAACATATGCATGCAAAATATATAACCAAAAAAGTCCAAACTATATTATTAGCATACAACACAACTCATATACACAGGACATGAAACGATAAAGGGGAACAACAAAATTGTGAAAGAGACATAGATTGCGTTAGATTAGTCTTTAAGAAAACACATCCTTATAGTCCATGTGAACAACATACATTCCTCTTGAACTAGTTCATAGCAGAACAACAACACATGCAAGTTGTTTTCCCTTTCATAAAATTGGCCCTAAGGGATTTTCAATATTCATCAACCAAGTATTTTCTCCAAATGAAAATTTAGAGTGTATACAAAGCTTGAAGAGCCCCTTAAAAGTGGCTCTCTTATTATATTTATACTATTTTCCTAAATCCCTTGTGACTCTTTGTATTCCCTCAAAGAAATTGTTACAAAATTGTTCATGTTCCCTCTACATGATGACATGTGTACAAAGTAAGGAAAAAAATGAGGGTAGTTCATAAATGAAAAATTACAGTATAGGTAATAGCAATTTTGAATTTGTTATTTCATTCTTTATGGACTCTTGTCCTAAAGGCATACTATACATATATCCAATGTATCATATAAATATATGAGTCTATGGTATGCAAGCTCTTCTATGGTAGCCATATGCATAACTAAATTGTCACCGAGGGTCTGCATATCTTTTGATGATGTATCCATGAATGCCTGAACCATAGTATGGAGATTTATCAATTGAATAAGGTTTTTTTCTATTAGGTACATTGTTACTATGGTGGTTGACTCAGTGATCTCCCATCTATGACTTATGTTGTCTTGTATCTTGTCGAAAATTTCCTTCATTACAAGATTTTTTCCAAGATCTTCTAGCTGGGAGAGTTGACATATCTTGATAAAATATTGCATTTCCTTTTGCACGCGTGAACAAATTTCCATTGAGATACTTGTTTCTTTGTCTTCCTTTTGTTCCACTTGCTCAGAACGATCTATATACCAAATGTCTATTTTTCTTTCCCTGGCTCAGGGACAATAGAGCTCGATCGATGCATATGGGTTATCTACGATCCATGTATCAATATTTTTCATGCCCTCCCATATAGTGTTGAACTCTGTGAGCTTCAGTTGCACTGTGATATGTTGGTGTATGATGATAGTAGTTATGTCCTAGAACATGTGTAGGTGAGCATACATGTCGGTTATTACTTCCTTTAGCTCAATTCTAACCTTTTTTGTGCTAGCTTTAAAGTTTTGTAGGTTGCCTTAATCTACTTTTACTTGTTGAATATTTTCCTCAATGATCCGAAATCGGATCCAGAAGCCAGATAGGGCTTGAAAAATGCTCAAAAATGAAAGTGCTCGGAATGCGACAAAACTTGTGCCATTGCGTCCGTCTCGTCTTCATGATTCCGGTGGTATATTTACTTTGTCAAACGGAGTCCGTATGGAGAAGATATCGCGTTCTGTCCGAAAAGACAAACAGGCAAAAAAATGGATGACTATACAGTCCGTACATTCCACGTGTCATGTCCGTACAACTGACGTGGTAGGGCCGTACAACTGACATGGTGGCGTCAGAAGGTGACATGTGGCAGACCGTACGGAGGACACGTGGCATCACCAGGACATGACACGTGTCATGTGGATTTGGCACTTTTGGCGTACGATCGGACCAGTACTGAGGTGACACGTGTCACCAATCACAGGGTGACACGTGGCAAGCTGACGTCATCGGATGACGTGGTAGGCTGACGCGGAAAGAAACGTGGCGGTACGGCAGAAGTGATGTGGCACACACGTGGTCCAATCATAGGCTGACACGTGGCAAGATTCAATTGGTTTTTTAAGCGCCACATGGCCCAGTCATGGACTGCCACATGGCGCTGCATCATTGGTTGTTGGTTTGGTTTTATAAAATATGGTTTTGGCTCGGCCGGGGATCGAACCGGTGACCTCCTGGGAGAAAACGGACCGACGTTTTGGGCTAGCCACTCGGGCGACACGTGGTATTTGTATTGGAATCGACAATAAATGTATTTGAGTTTTGTTTGAGTTTCGGTCGATGGAAAAAAGGGCTGGGAATTAGCCCCAGCCCTTTTCATATACCATACGACCAATGCACATAACCATTGGTGGGGGTTTAAACATATAGCGCGGGTTAATAACTATGACCGTTGGGCCGTGGTCACATGGCCTAACAATACGCCATATAACCGGAGCTAACCACTAAATGCGGGGATATATCCACAGGAGCGTGGGGCTGTTATAACAGTTTGGCCCGTGGCCATATAAATAGCCATATGACCGGGAGCAGGCGCGAGGATGGGGTGGCCAGCGCATGGCGCTTGGCCACATGGCCACCCATGTGACCTATAAAAGGGGCACGCACCCGAGATAAAGGGGGCTATGCCCAATAATATAGTACAAAGTGGATTTTTTACAACAAATTTGGTTTATTAATGCTATTTTTAATTGATTTCTTCCATTTTGGGGGGATATTGGGAACTTTTGGAGGCCAGATTCTTGGAGGAAGTTGGGGATGTGAAACCAACTCCATTGCTATATAAACCAGGCCTGTTTGAGGCCAAACACAGTCATTCATAGCAGAGTTATGATGAAGGAAAGACAAGCCAAAGTCAGTTTGTTGCAGGGAAGCCTTTGAGGTGAAACGCTGTCGGATCGTTTCTGGGAGCTTGGAGCATCAGTTTTGCATGTCATTTCTTTTGCAGGGTTCTTGAGATTTGGGACAACAAGACCAGATGAGTCTTGTAGCCATTTGGCATTGCTAAGATGTAATTTTGAGCACTTGATCAGAAATAAAGAAGCCTCCCCTCCAAGGAAAAAGGCCTGGAGACGTAGGCAAACATTGTGCCGAACTCCGTTATCAACCTGCGTTCTTATGGTTTGCTGTTCATTATTCTTTTCAGATCTGCATATGTGTATTTGACTAATATAATCCTCTTCTTTCCTCATTCTTTCATTAAATTCTCAAATGGTCAAATTATACATGCAAGTTTAAAACTCAACCATAATCATTCAAAAGATCCTACGGATCAAGTGGTATCAGAGCTAGTTGATGTTTGGATTTGAGTTGCATGATAACTAGGGAAAAGCTACAGCATGGTGAAGGCGAGCTTGTTGCAAAGAATCCATTAATTGGATTGAGAAAGAGAGCTTCTTTTAAAGAGAAGATGGCATCGGACAAAGGGATTTCTCAAGAAGATAAAGATTTTCGGAAAACATTCCATGCTATGTCGGAGATGGTGACAGTTTTGTATGAAGATTATTTGGAACGGACACGACCAGTTTTGGGTAATAC
>JZKD02S1808184.1:0-74056 GCA_000966675.3 Picea glauca
AGGCTTATTATCTGAAATTATCTCTGTTTCAAGGTGTTGAGTACTTTTCCTAAGGTTTTTCCATGCTATATTGATGTTTGGTTCTTAACAACAAATTGAACAACCTTACTAATTTCCAAAACTGCCATAGCTATCTACCAGAGAGAATATAGGAAACCGTCTTATCCTCAAACGTAGGATAATTGGTTGTCACATTCAACACTCTTCTCAACTTGAAAATATGCCATCATACATTGCTAAGTAGTGTTGTAGTTCTTAAGCTTTTCGAATTGATCCGGTGCCATGGGTTGCTTAAACAACATTTCTATGAGCATTCAAGACAAAATGAACTAAAATATCAAACTATCATAATGATTGATATTCCTTTTGGAAACATATTATAGAGATGCATGAAAAACTGTGACTTATCACCATTAATGGTGGCTACTTGGATTCTCCAACCCAACTACATTTAGACTACTTCACTATATGTTTTTCACGTCTCACTTGTCATATACCATTTTTTCCCAAAATCTAATTAAAAATTTAGAAGAATTATTGGAATCATAAATATCAATTGTTCAGATCACACACTCCTAGGGCAATAGAGATTTTTGAGAGATTTGATGATGTATTCAAAATGCTATTTCAACAATGAAAAAATACAATTTGATAAAAAAAAAATTATATAATGAGATTCGGATGATAGTTTCCAGAAAAGACTTACTGTGTTATCCAATCAAAGTAGTTAGTAAAAAACAATACATCTACTAACATTTCGTTGAAAGCTTTGTAAATAATTCTTTTATCTCTGGATAATACAAATCCTTCAGATGTTGTAGCTACAGAAAAAACATAACAATTTGATTACTTACACCGTTCATAAGACACCAAATATTTGTAAGGCACCCATTCTTGCTAAATAGTCCTGTAACCTTGCTCTCAGATAAGCCCCCAAACCCCTGCTTAAAGCCACATGCTTGGGCTCCTCCCCCAACATAACCATCTGGTAAAATCATATTGTGGTTTTTCATCTGATCTTACGCCTTAGCCAATAAACCCTTGTACAATCTAAGCTTTGGATCTGCCAAAGACGGAGGCACCACTAACCCTCCTGCCAAAAGAGCGGAATTGTTGAGATTTATGCAGCAGGTGGAGCAGAAACACCTCCACCTCCACCTCCACCTCACCTTTTTGGTGCTTCTATCATGCATCAGTTACCCTGCAAAATACCTGCTATTTCTTGAGCAAACCGCAGTAGTAGGTTATCAGAAGTGATCTGCACTTGATGACTAACTCAGCATGCTAGTGGATGTGGATGGTTGCTTTGACTAATTAGCTGAATTGGCTCCTTGGGGCAGTGAGTTGAATATTTATCAGAATTGGCTCCTTATATAAGGTATGGATTTAAACCTATAACCTTATATGTTTACTACTCTGGATTTGAATCTATAACTTTATATGTTTAATTATATTAATTATATATTCTTCACGATTATGCTAAATTCCACTCAATTAATACATTAAATATACATTAAATCGAATAGCTATACTAATTCCTTGAACTTTCTCATCTTCCAGTCAAACCTGTACATAATTGGATAAAGCTTCTTGTTATTAAAATCAAAAATCACTTTAGCACCATTGTCAATCTCTCCAAATAAAACCTTCCAAAATACAATGTTTTATAACCCCTTAATGGTATGGTATGAGTGATTGCATTTCCTTAAGCTGGTATGATTCCTTAACACCGATTTTATATTGAGTTAAATGCCCCACAATCGACCAGTCAAATGCACTGGATATCGGCACAATTTTTTCCAATTTTACAACGCTGAATAAGATTTCAATACTTAACGGTCGTTAACGTTTTTCAAATCATAAAAAAGGATAAAACGAGAGCCATACATTCAATCAGAGAGTATTTTGTTCAGAGAACTCTACTGAGAAATAAATCTAGCATGCACAAAAGATGAAATTGTTTTTTGTTTGCTAATGTGTTAGTGATCTGCGAGATCGCATGTGATTAAGAAATTGCAATTTAGGGGTATTTAAGTAGTTAAAATTACTTTGGATCGTCTCGTTTTTGGTTTGGGTCACACTTTTTTTGTTTGCTAGTGTGTGACCTGCTAGACTAGCATGTAGCTAAGAAATTGCAATTCAGGGGTATCTGAGCAGTCAAAATCACTCTAAGCCGTCAAAATCACTAGGGGATCCCACTTGGCCTGGACCACACTTTTTTGTTTGTTAATGTGTCAGTGACCGCGAAACTAACATGTGGCTAAGAAATTGCAACTCAGGAGTATCTAAGTCCTCAAAATCACTCGAAGATCACACTCAGCCTAGACCACATCAACCTTGCCTAGACCACATCAACCTTTATTATGACTGGAACTTTTGGTGTCTCTTCCCAGTAACTACAGTTTTGAACTAAATCATCCTACAAAATAAAACTCATCAAAATCCATCGCTCTCTCCAAATTTTACAAGATATAATGTTAATCTAAATTAGGTACAAGATATAATTTTTAATCTAAATTAGGTTCAAGATATTTTTGTAGTCATTCAAAGCATCTAACGTCAAACTTCAATTGAAATAAGTTGGATTGAAGATAATCTTGTACTCATTCAAAGAAACTAATCCCAAACTTAATTGCAAAAGTCTACGATATGTTTGAAAGATAAACGCGAAAATATGCCACGAGTACAAAATATTAGTTACGTAAGTGCCAATTTCACAGACATTGAAGGTTATTGCCCGGACTCGTGGGGCTTCAAGTGAACTAAACATGAGATGAATATGAAAATTATGCACGCGCAAAATATTTGTTACTTTCAAATAATTATAATTTCATATTCATTGAATATTGTTATAGTACGAAAATTGTTAAAGTACGAAAATTCAAATTCAAGAAATTATTTAAAAAAACAATTTCAAAATACTCTATTTATATTCGTAAGATTTTTCAAATAATTATAATTTTGGATGCATTGTAATTGCTGAGGTGTTATAACATGTCTAGATGCGAAAGAACGTTTATATTAGCAATTCTTATGAATGTGCAAAAATATGTTGTTATAAAGTTTATATATAGTTCAATGTTATGTGTATTGCATTTAGAAAAATATTTTGTTTGATGTGTATTAGATCTCTTTTAGATTTGAGAAGATATAAAAGTATACATTGGTGCGATATGATGTATCGTATGAAAGTAAATTGTGGTGTGATGTGATGTTTTGTGGTTAAAGTAAAATTTGGTGCAATGCAATGCACCACACGAAAGTAATTTGTGGTGCAATGCGAAGTATCACATAAAAGTAAATTGCGGTGTGATGTGAAGTATCGTAAGAAGTTAAACTTTAGTGTGATGTGATGTTTTGTACGAAAGTAAATTTTGGTGTGATCCAATGAATCGCATGAAAGTAAACTTTGGTGAGAGGTGATGTATCACGCGTAAAGACTTGTTTCGTTTGATGCGATGTATCACATCGTACCAAAGTTTACTTTACTGCGATCTTAGGCAACCATATTGGTCAACTTTAGAGTTTTCATTAACATATCAATGGGAGTTGTATGAATTCAACAAAACACTTTTTGTGTTTAAGATGCCCTTTAAAAAAACATTTAAAACCCATCATCTCAAGGGTAAAATCAAAATATCACATGAAAATAAATGTTGGTGCGACATGATGTATCACATGAAAATGAAGTTTCATGCGATACACTATAAAGGAGGAAATCTTGGTCTCATGCGACGTGGCATCAAAATATAAAGTTTGTTGCAGTGTGATATGTTGCACTAAGAATAATTTTATGAGCAATACATAGTATGAATAAAAATTTTGAGTTCATATGATAAATTACAAGGAAAAAAAGATTCGGAAAATGCAACAAAGAAAAATGCAAAATCAATATATTGCAAGAACAAGAAAATAAATTTTAATACAACACAATGTATCACAGGAAAGTGAAGTTTTGTGTGATACACAACAAATGAAAATATTGACCTTATACAACATAGGAAGTTTGTTGCAAAATGATATTTTGTATTAAAAGTAATTTTATGAGTGATACATCGTGTTAATAAAAATATCAAATTCATGCAATACATTATAATGAAAGAATAAAAAAATGCAAAGAAAAATGTAAAATCAATGTATAGCAAAAAAATAAATTTTAAGAAAAATTAACATAAAATGAAGTTTCGTGTGACTTACAAATTTTTTATTTTATGAATGATACATCGTGTGAATGAAAATGTTAATGAAAATATTAAATTCACGCAATATATCACCAAAAAAAAGAGATTAAAAAAATGCAAAGAAAAATATAAAATCAATGTAAAAAAAAAACATGACATATTGCATGAAATTGAAGTTTCGTGTGACTTACAAACTTTTTCAAACTTTTTATTGTATTTTTTAATATTTTTAATATTAAAAATTATTTTTATTGTATTTTTTAATATTTTATGACATATTGCATGAAATTGAAGTTTCGTGTGACTTACAAACTTTTTTTAATATTTTTACAATCTTTTAACTCACTTTCATATCTATCAATCAATCACACAATGAGTTTTATTAAGCTATAGCGCTCTGCTGTGTCCGACAGATTGAGAGTCGAAAAGATTTGTATGGTAAAAGAAAAGAAATTATTAATATAAATTTTTTTCAAAAAAAAAACCTATAAATGATTTCTCACATCCACGTGAATATGAACAAAATGCAAGCCTTAACATAAACTAAGTGTGAATATTTATGTACTCTCTTAAAATAACATATAAAGAATATGCAAAATTTAACATAAATATATTTAATAGTATTTGTGATTTTTTTTATTGCATTTTACGTTTACACGTTAACCCTTTCTTTAATAAATAAGGAAGTATTTTCATTATTTTTCATAGACTATTTATAGTCAAACACACTTAATATGATATTATAAAATAGAAATATTGCATTTTTCCATATATATATATATATATATATATATATATAATTGTATTTAAAAACTATAAATTATTTATTTTATTTCTCTTTTCTCTATTGTTAGAAAAATTTGTCACTTTCAAGGTCAATATTTCAATTGTTGGCTAAGAAACTACAACCCAGAGACATCTAAGCCATTAAGATCACTCGGGGATTGCATCCGATCTGGGTTGCACCAACCCTTAACATGGTTGGATTTTTGGGTGTCTCCTCCCAACTAAACACACTATAAGGGTATTGAACTCGGGTTGCCTAGAAAATGAAACAAACGCCTTAATCAGATGTGCTAGAAGGAACTGGAAAATTACCTATCTTATATGATGTATATTTTTATGTTATTTTTTTTTTTAATTTTCTAAGTATTAACCATAATCTAAGTCTTAGCTATAATTTTAATTGAAGAATTTAAGTCAACATGCCATACAACCTAAGGTAAAAAAAGAGAGAAATGCTCGAAATGAAAAGGATTATTGTAGCCTCGGAATAAGAATGAATATTTGTTGATGAAACCACAAAAGTAGGCATAGGACTAACCACTTCAATTTGATCATTTCATAACCACAAAAGTAGGCATACGACAAACCTCTTGAATTTGATCATTTCATTGCCACTACAATGGACGTAGACAAATGATCTTGTTTAAAATATAGGGATTTACATAGTAGAACTGGACTACATGATGAAGAGGAAACCTCAATGAAATAAAAAACTCTACCCTGTTGCATTTTTTATGCCACTTCTCACATCCATAATTTTTCATTTACTCTACACCAGATGCTATCATGTTTGTCAACACCTATTGACAATGTTAATGTTATAACAATACGCATCGTAACTGGATTTAGAAATGCTCTGGTTATGACTCAACTTAGGTAGATTACAAAGCAATCTAATCATGTGTATAGTAAAACTTCATTTCCATACTTGGAATAAGTTAGACAAGCATGAGGTCCTTATGATCATGCCTCCAAACACATCTACCATATGCTAATATTCAAACATATATCATCCTTTCAACTTCCCAACTTGATTGAGCAGAGAAGGTCTACATATAAACGACGAAAGTAAATGAGAAAACTGAAAGAAAAAGTTTAAAAGGAAATAGAAATAAAATAAAAAGTAATATATTGGAAGTGAAAATATCAACCTGACAAATACACATGAAGCATTAGGGATACATGTGTGCTAGGGATATGGAAATGTGAATGTAAATCAACAAGGGACATATGTTGTACTTGGAAAAACAATTTGGTAAGTAAGTAACAACATTAAGTAAAGCATATATTAAATAACAAAAAGGCTTACAATTTGGGCATGAAGCTAAAATGGGATAAGTATTGTTGTAGTTGCGAAGGGAATTATTTCTTATGGATGATGGTACATTTTTTCATTGTCCATGGAAGAAGGTTGAGAGGAAATGTGATGTAGACTACAAAATGTTTATGAATGCAAATTTATATAAAATTGCAATGAGGGAAATGTTGTTAGACAATATGAAATGTATGGTGGAAGTAATGATAAATGTTGTTGTTTAGGTGTGAAGTACTTACATAAGAAATGTGGTTATGAGAAGTCCATTGAAGGAATGCTAACAAAAATGAAAATTGACTTGTTAGAGGAGAAACAATGGCACAACTTTGGAATGAAGAAAGGCCTCTTATAGCTTTCTTTGTATCACATGGGGATTTTCCTTCATTATTTTGTACCTTTCAAGGGTAAATACTGAGGAGATATGAAGATCCTTCAAGGAGGGGACTATAGATATTGCAATGAAGGTTAGACCTTGTCATTTAATTGTACCAATATCAATTGTAACTTTTGGTAATGCCACCCCTTGAGATTTATGTATTGTTAATTCCCATGCCATTTTAAGTGTGATTTGAGTATGAATCCCTCTTTGTATAGGTAGAATTGGAACAAAAGTAGGATTGTTGGGATACCATGGAGGGGCAATGTACTTGTTGAATCTCACAACCATAAATGTTGGTAGCTATGGATGTTTATGGTTTTCTTTGTACAACATGGTAACAGTTTGATCGAGCGATCCATTAACAAGCCTAATTGCAACCCATCAATTAGATGATAACGTTACTTTTTGGCTAGGGTAGAGCAAGAATTTTGGATCCAATTTTTCATCTTCAAATGTAGAGCGAACATGGTTGTTTCTTTTCTCGACACTTGAGAGTGCTATTGGAATGTTTAATAAATTTAGCATTTGTTGATTATGCTCGGTGGCTAGTTTGTTTGTTGAAAATAAGTGCATTGAAGCATGGAAATTACATAACTCATTTTGAGAAAGGAAGGAGTCTACCCCTAACATGATAAGGTTCTAATCCTCCATAGAAGGTTTTTCATTTATGATGTTGTGAAGGATGTTCTTGAAGGTGAATTGTGATGGGTCACCAAACCCTTGTTGATGAAATATAGTTTGTAGAGTGATCACTGTTCTAAAGCTATGCCAAAGTGTAGACCCATGGGATGTGGCTACATGTAGTGGAATGTCCTTGACAGGTGGAAATTGGCCAAGGTCTCTAGTGAAAATAATAGAGCATCATCCAAAAGGGGTGTTTTTATGTAGACAGAATGCCTCTCGAAGACACTTTTCGATGTGGGTTAAAAGTGTTGGCCCTATGAAGCTCATTTCACCAATGAGAATGTATCAGATATGCTTAAGGACTTATTAGAGGCTGAAAAGAGAATTTCCTTCTAACGTGAGAAAATTCTTTATAGGAATGCGAAGGGCGGAATGGATTGTAGATGCTTGGATGTTGAAGGTTGCAACATTGGTCAGAGCAAGCAATAACAAGGGATTTTGAAGGAATTTTGTGGTTGAGGAAAGTATTTCTTTGATGCATCCAATCAATTATTATATTCCAATACATTAATAGGATGGAAGGGTTGTGGCTATTTAGTTGGTCTCCATTCCAAGCAGGGTTGTAGGTTTTATTTCCATGCTCATCAATGAAAAGGTCATATGAGGCATGCAACTCCCATGGTGCATTATAACGTTATGCATGGCCAGTTCTTTTATTTCTCAAGAAATTAATTTCTATGCATTTCATGTGGCATTGAATGCAATTGACAAGTTCTTCATAGTCATGAATCGAGTCAGTTTTGAATACATATTTTCTACCTACCAAGCAAGGATCATTAAGGATAAAGTGTGGAACAAAGGGGTTCCTGGAATGGGCATCTCATGGATTCGAAGTTGAAATATACTAATCAAATTAATCCTTATATTTTTCAATCTCAATTGCATTATCCGAGTCAAGTGTGTCCATATTAGGTGCATTATCCAAGCATAAGAAACCATGAATATGTGCAGATCCTTTGTGTTACCATTTATACCTGTCAATGCAAATATTTTTAGAAAAATGTTAGTTTACATAAAAATTTCTATATAAATGATGTTGGTAGAAGGGTTAGAGAATAAACTTGTACTAATAGTATTTTGCATGGAAGTGTTTTTCCAACACCTCATCACAGAAGGTGGTGAACCTATGAGGCATGTATAGAGATGCTAGATGCGGATTTGAGATAATATTTTAATCGTGCCAATGTTGTTGTTTTCTCACATCAGTGGGTAGGATACCAAGCATGATTGTATGTAGGTCACGCCATTTAGTGTTAGTTTCACTCAATGTAAATAAAAATGTTGGGAAACTTAGATGTGAAATTGACGTACTTTTCAATTAGTTCCTAATTAACTTAGTGAGCAACTCAAGAGTTGTACATTTAATTATCAATCCGAGGTTGCATCTTACTTACGAGGTTGTATATACAAGAGTAGTGTTGTTTTTAATAAGAGTTCTAGTACTTTTAATGTCACAAATCAAGGTTTCAAGATACTTAATTAAGTCACCAAACTATACTATTCCCTGAGTTGCAGAAAAAGTAAATATCACACTTGCAGGAAAGAAAAGTCACACTTGTTGGGGTTAAATCAAGCTTGCAAACAATAAATCACACTTGCAAAATTTAAATCACACTTACAAAAAGTAAATTACACTCGCGGAAATTAAATCACATTCACACTTGTGGAAATGAAATCACACTTGCAGAAAGTAAAATTATGCTATGATCTACTGGTGACTTTCTCAAGTGTAATAATGATCATGTTTTATAACAATTATTTGTTCGCACATTCAACAACAATTCTATATAATATCAATCCCAAATGAATACTAAAGCTATCACAAATTAGGAAGCAAACAAAATGAAGTACAACTGCAAGTGGAGGTGCAGCAACAAAGTTGCAGCAGGAAAGAAATCACAGTAATGTGAGTTGTAGCAACGCAAGTTGCAAAAACAAAGATTTAACGTGAAGGAATTTGCAACAATGTGAAGTGCAGCAACAAAGATAAAACTCAAGAGGCTAGATCAGTGTGAGTCGCAAAAACTGGGATTGCAGCCATAGAGCTACAACGATAAGGCTACAACGATGCGAACATTAGAAGTTGTAATAACGTATATGATTGCAACTTTTAGAATTCAATTCGACAGTGAATTGGCACTCACGTTATAAAGAAACTAAGCAACAACCACACTTGAATTGCGATGAACTATTCTACAAATCTGGAGTTGCAAAAAATTGATAAAAATAAAACAACTTCAAAATAAAATGAACATGATTGAAATGCTAGATCCTAATTTTAATATACAGGCAGCCCTTGAATAAGGAGGGGTCCCTACCCCCTTAGGCAAGGCATTGTGATACAAAATCGAAATAGTACGATCGTTCAACACACCATTACACGAACATGAAGAGGAAATGAAATTATATTCCAGAAGTCTGAAATTTACAATAATAGAAAAATGTTATCGCTAGAATAATTCTCCTCCCCCTCAGCTATAGGGAAGTTGATGTTCTTATACATTATGACTAATGTTTAAAGTTGTACAAAGGGACGGATGGAAAACCATGATAATCTGGTTGTTCATCTAGTTACATTGATTTTTCCAAAAGATCGAGCATGTGTTGACTTGGTAGGCAAATTGATTCCTCTTTTAGTTGTCTACCTGCCTCATGTTTCCTTCCTATGTGAAGATCATTTCCTAATTGTCAACTATAGTGTTGACTACTGTGGAGGCAGAGTTTGTAATCGGATTCAAAACAACATTGTACTCAGAGTCATAGTAATGGGGAGTGTTCTTGGAGTTGTGACCATTGTCCAGAGTCGAAACAATAGTAAGTGCACTTGGATTTGCAGCTATTGGATTGTGCCCAGAATAAAAAAAACAAGGAGGGATTGCAACCACTATGAGGAATTTCATCTACTGTATTAATCTTTTGTAGCAACATTAGTACATGGAAATATAAAGTTTCTTTAAAAAATATGTAAAAATAGTGTATAAATGGCATATGGGGAAATATTTGCACCCTAATAAAAAGTAAGGAAAAATTGGATAAGTAAAGTATCAAAAAGGAAGTGATCAATGGAAAATAGTAAGCAAAAAGGTATTAGATGAGTGTTGAAAGTATGCCAATTTAGGCACTCATCATCTCCCTTAACCCAAAATTGTTGCATGTCACTATGCAATGAACAAACACTTAATGTTTAGAGGAATCAGGGTAACCATGGAGGTCACTAACATCACAATCTTCCTTTGTTGTTTCGTCATTCTTTTTAGTGGCATCATCATCTTATATGACTCCTCTATTTTCTGCTAATTCCCACTCTATTTCTATCTGTGTAGCCACATCAACTAACATAAGTGTAGCCTAAACATCTACTTCTCTAGTTTATTTTATTTGATTTATTTCTTGTGAGTTGGTGAAGGGTTCCCCTACAACAAGAGAACTTGTTGCAAGGTAACTTGATTCCTCAAGTTCCCTTTGTTCATCATGCTCATCTTTAAAAAAAATTAAATTGAGTTGTAGCTTCCAGTTCTTCATTCTTAACATTATGTTTTGCCTGTCCAAAGATGCATAAATGGGTAAGGAGTGTGGGATTCTTACCCAAGTGGCAGTAAACTTTCGTTGAGGATCAATAGTCTTAGTTGATTCTTGTTGTCTCGGTGCTTGTGCATCAACTGACTGATCACCACAAGTGTTTCCTGTTGAATCAAATTCTTTTTCTTCTTGTTCTTCCTTGTCTGAGTCATGTGAGTGGGTAGGCCATTCAAGAGTTCCTCATATTGGTTTTTGTGTAACAGTAGGGGCCTTTGTTTCTAACTCTTTCTTCTCTTATTGATATCCATTATTTTTTCAACAATGCCTCTTGTTAGTTCAAAAAGAGGCACTAGTTCCTGTAGAGGACCATCTGGATCGACAACGTGTCTTGTTTCCTCTATTCGTGCTTCATGAGACTTTCCATAGTGTTCCTGAGGAGATATATCAGTTGTTTCTTGAGGAACAACAGGAGCCTCTTCCTGTTATGATTCTTCCTTTTGTGTTGTTTCTTTTTCCCCACTTACAACCTGTTCCGCAAAAGGACTCCCCACTGGTTCTTGTGGGACAATGGGAGATTTTTCGTCAGGTTCTTCTTTGTCTGAATATGCAACAAGAAGGGTGATAAGAACTTCTCCCAAAGTTCCTTGGTATGGTTCTTATGTGTCAGCAAATGCCTTATAAAATTCCAGATTGATTCCCTCCACTGGTTCTTGTGTCTCAGTGAAGGGTTCTATCTCTATTGCTTCTTTTGTTCCCTGGTCATCTTTCTGGGACTGTTCTTTCTACTCAGCCATTTTTCTCCTCTTATACTAAGTTGCAGCAACATGGCTAGTTATTTGTTTATTTGGAATGAGGGTTTTCATTTTTGTAAACCATAGGGATCTCTTTGTAGGGGGTTTGGTGGTAGTTACCTCAACCTCGATGTCACGGTATTCCTTCACCAGATTTGCAACAATATGACCCATCTTCCTCGTTGTCCTTTGGGGATGTCTTTGATGGAGGAGTTTCAACAATCAATCTCAGTATGTTTGTGACCTCCTTATCTATTGGGGGAGTTGTAACCATGACCTCTTATGGGACTGGAAGTGAAACCATTTCCTGAAGTGCAGCCACATCATCCTCAAAGAGTATAACAAGGGGTCGAACTACGCTATTCCAAGTGTGGCCTTCTTTGTGTAGTGCATGCTCCACCAAGATATTTATAAGGTCATGGTGTGAGATGGAATCCCTTGGTTTATTTTTCCTTTGCGGAATTGTTTACATCATCTATAATGTTTTGGAAAAGAAGTATGACATGTTAATTGACTGAATGTGTTGGAGATGATCGAGCAATCGAATATGCTGAACATAGATAGTTCCATAGCAACCTTCGCAGGCAAAATATCATGGCATGAAGATCACCATGTATTTCCAGGGATGTGGTAGAGACCCGCATTCGAATCATGTACCTCTCTTAACTAACGTCTCTCCAAGTTCAAGAAATTTCCTTGGAATTTCAGGCTATGAAGTTCTTTTGGTGTACCATGTTTCACCTGACCTTGGTAAACTGATGACTTATTCCAGTGCCTCTTCGGTGACTTCGACCTGAAAACCTTCTACCGTGGAGTGCTTGGTTCTGTAATTCAAGGTGAATTCCATATCTATTTGATCATAATATCCCTGTAAACGTTGCACATATTCCATCCAATTGGCTTGCTGCAAAATTTCTATAATTTTATCGTAGGGCTTGAGAGACAATGCTTCTGTAGGTTCCTTGCATATAAATGATCCCCCCATGGTTCCTTATTCCGGCTAACTTTTATTTCTTGTGTTTTCACGGGAGATGAGTGTTAATCAGGTCGGGAATTTCTAATTGCAGAAATAATGGTGGTGGATATGGTAATGAGGGTGCAAGGTCACTAGATTTGGTAATGAAGGTGGTGGTTAGATAAATGATAATAGAAATTATTCCATTTAAAACTAATCATTACACATTATTATTGGAACATGTCGTGTCTTGTTCTTACTTCATGTGGCGGTACGAGAATGATGTTGATGGATTTGTGGCGATGGAAGGTGGAGTCACATCAACGATCTTAATCAGAATTGTAGCATCTACATTGCTAGTTCTTTCGACAGGAAGTGTGGTAATAGTGAGGATGACATAGTGCAATTTGTAAATGGAGTCACAACAATGAGATTTGCAGCAACGTAGTTGCAACAATGAAAGTTGCAACAAACAAGAGTTTCAACAATCAATGGTGCCTCCTTAGTTATGTAGATGAGAATTTCAACATCATTGAAGCGGATGAAAGGTGTGGGTGAGAAGTGTGAAAATAAAGTAAAGTTGCAAGTGGAGATGCAACAACGGAGATACAACAACGGAAATGAGAGGGGAGAGGTTTTGGAAATGAATAAGCACTGCAAGTGGAGTTGCAACAATGACAATGGAAAAGGAGGTTGAGCAATGGGAATTGTTGCAACAAGGGTATTTGCAAAAAAAGAAATTGCGGAAAAGGGAATTGCAGCAACAAGGATAGTTTTATCTAGGTGCATATTGGTGCTCACCCACCTATTCCAATTATCTCCTCTTGATAGTTTTTAGTTCAACACGTTATTCTGTAATTCTTTGTAATTGTGGGTTCTACACTTTTGGGGTTGTCTGAATCCCTACACAACGTCCAGGTGGAGATTGGTGTCCGCCCACCTAATCCAACTGGATTATTTTGGAAGTTTTCATGTTAGTACATATTTTTGTACTTCCAGGGTCATTTTAGGGTCCTAAACAATGTTTTTTTGTCGTACCATAGTCAAACTATAGACGAATTCAATTTTTATGGAATAATGTGTAGCTCTTGAAAATACCTTTCCAATAGGCTATCACGTGCCTAAATTAGAGGTCATATGCAAAAGTTACAACCCTGGGAGGTTGAGGTGCCAACTTACCCATTGGGGCCCACATAAATTTGGCATTTCATCTCCTAGGGTTAGGTTTTTTGATATCTAGGGTTTTGGCATTCATGAGTAATGTTAAAAATGCCTTTGGAGACTCATTGTAATCATTATTCTAAGACAAATATGCATAGCAGCCACATCTCTTCTCGGATATAGATACCACCATTCGATTAAGTTGTTTCCAGTTCTGCAATTTTACAATTTCAACCTATTTCATTTATTCAATAGAAGTTATTGTTCACTAGATTTTTGTTGTTGTTCTTTGTAAGTCTGAGTTATTATATTTATTTTGTTATTCATTTAGTTCTACTCATAAATCCATATCAGTGGTATCAGAGAGGTTTTCTCTTCATTTATTTTTCTTAGTGCATGTCCCCGACAAGATCTAGGTACAAGAATTTGGTACTTGAACCATTCAAGCCTTTTCAAGATCAGTCACGTTGAGATCGATAAAAACCCATGGGGGATGAGAAGAAAGATGATGGAGCAGGAGATCCTTTTAAAATTTTTCTCATGGAAGACCTTATGCAAAAAAGGAACGAAATGATGGACAACTTTGCAGAGATCCTTCGACAACTTCCCATAGGAGACGCATCTTCATCAACCAACCATGCAACCCCCTTCAAGGTCCAAGTAAATTTTGATATTCCATTATTTGAAGGACTGATAGATGTGGATGTTGTAAATAAATGGTTGAATTTGCTCGAAGGGTACTTTTCGATCCACAATTTTTTCGGTAGGGAAAATATTACTTTTTCACTCCTCAAGGTCGTCCCCCATGTTAAAGACTAGTGGGATACTTACTCTAAGTAAAGGGTCATAGAGGAATCTGCAATATTTGTGGTCGCCCCCACATGATATTTCTTCAGGGATTCCATTAACGAACAATACTACCATGTTGGAAGCTATGAGGACTAGTACATAAGATGGAGCATGCTGCATCAGGAAAGGGACTAGACAGTACCATATTTCACCAATATTTTCCATACCCTGCACACCAAATTGGGTATCAAAGAATCTGAACAACATCTGGTCCTCAAATACCGTGGTTGTCTGCATAGATACATTCAAACATAAATGAAGTTTCTGGACATCGTATCATTAGGTGCGGCGTATATATATGCTGTGAATATCGAGCATAAATTTAAGCAGAAGAGGCAAGAGTTTGGATCTACAAAATCCTCATAGCCAAAGCAGGGAAAAGGTGACCCAAACCCACAAAACAAGGGACAAAGAAAACATGGCCACTCTTAGGACAACCAGTCCAAACCGCAACACAAGAAGGGTAATGAGAAGTCGAAGAAGGACACGGGAAAGTGGTGTGAATACCATAAAATCCCTTGGCACAACACCAAAGAATATCACTCCAAGCAGTCACTGGTGGTTGAGATGAAATCTTTCGAGTCAGAGGAAGATTCTAACTCTGAATCAAATCCAGAAGAAGGAAAGAGAATTATTGATGTTGAATCCAACACCATTATCGCTACCACCAAAGTCCAGCCAAGCGAACCAAAAGAACCAAAGGAAGGGGAATGCCTCTTTCACTTATAGATGTGTGTAAAGGGGGATCCAGTTCATTTCATTGTCGACAGTGGCAATCAGAAGAACATGATCTCAGTAGAGGTCGTCAAGCAGCTGGAACTGCTGATGACACCACACCCACAACCCTACACCATCATCTCGCTTCACCAAGGAAGATATCTCTGCATCAACCAACAGTGTCATCTATCCTACGACATCAATCCTTTCAAAGATCAGGTATTGTGTGATATTTCTCCCCTTGTAGTTTGTGATGTTATTTTAGGACAATCATATTTGTGGAAGTGGCATTCTATGTATTAGTCTAGACCCCATAGTGTTATTATTACTTTGGGTAAAAACTTGTACATGATACCATAGGTAGCACTGCCTACTTCTATTTCTTTAATCTCTGCTAAGAAATGCAGTAAGTTCATTTCATAGACTGGGAAGTTCATCTTCTTTGTGATCCATGCTCATAATAAGAAGAAGGTCATTGCCACATTCATGACCTCTACACAGAGCCTCTCTCTAAAGTAGAAGCAAGTGGACGGGATCGTGAAAGAGTACAAAGACATCTTCTCCTCACCCACCATGGTACCGAAGCACTGCCAAGCCAAGCATCCAATTTATCTAACCCTCGGTGCACCTCTACCTAATGGACCAATATATCGTTGTTCATTGATGGAAAATGATGAAATCAAGCATCATATCCAAGAGTTTCTTCAAAATGGGTACATCAGACCCAACTCCTCCCCTTGTGGAAGCTCAATTGTGCTAGTGCAAAAGAAATACATGACTTGGTGGCTATGCATTGATTACGGAGAATTAAACAAAAACACAGTTAGGAACCAGTACCCAATTCCCTTAATTGATGATGTTCTTGACCAACTCAAGGGGAAAAAGTTCTTTAGCAAAATTGAAATAAAGTCTAGCAACCACCAGGTTCCCATTGAACTGACTTATGTGTGGAAGACAAATTTCAAATCTAAACAAGATCTCTTTGAATGGTTGGTCATGCCCTTTGTCTTAACAAATGCACCAACCTCTTTTATGAGGTTGATGGATGATGTATTGGGACCCTTCACCAACTATTTTGTGGTGGTATATATGGATGACTTCCTCATCTTCAAAAAAACTTGAGAGGAGCACATGCAACATATTCAACAGGTTATGAGCGCTCTACGGTAGCACAAGCTATATGCCAACTTGGAAAAATGATCCTTTGGCATGAACAGGTTCCAATACCTGGGATATAGTTTTTATGAGCATGGGGTACATTTGGATCCAACTAAGATCCAAGTCATATGTGGTTGGCCAACCTTGACCATACTAACCAAGCTTCGGAGATTCTTGGGACTTGCCAACTTCTACGGACGGTTCATGTTGGGATTCTCAAATATTGCATGGGCCCTCAGACAAGTGACCAAGGGCGGTGGCAGGGAAAAGTTCACATGGGGGAAGGCACAACAATGAGAATTTGATGATCTGAAGCATCACTTGTGCTCAGCTCCAGTACTCTCCTTACCCGATCCACAAAACTTGTTTGATATTGAGATTGATGCATCTGACTATGTTGTAGGCATATTTCTCACTCATCACGGTCATCCAATAGCATACCATAGTGAGACACTCTCATATACCGTCCGGAAATACCCCAAATATGACAAGGAAATGTATTCCATTTTGAAATAATGTCTTCAATGGAAACATTACATTCTGGGAAGGGAGAAACTCATCCACACTGACCATAAGCCTCTGCAGTTCCTGCAGACACAAGGGAAGTTGCAGAACGATCGCCATAAAAAATGGTCCACATATCTGCAATAGTTCCATATCAACATCAAGTATAAAACATGGAGCACAAATTGTGTCATTGAATTCCTTAGTCAACCTCCCATGGATGCACTCACCACCATTCTCCATTCTTGTGGGCATGAGCCATCTGAGTGGCCCCAACTTTACTAGCGATATCTTGACTTCGCCACCACCTATCATCTCTTGGGTACAGGTGCAAATGTCATCGATTTTCACATTCATAATGGACTATTATTCCATATGGTCCATCTCTTTGTTCATGCAAGAGAGCGTGAAAAGTGGATTTGACGGGCTCACTACAGTCGGATGGCAAGACATTTTGGTGTGGCAAAAATTGTGGTGATTCTACATAAACATTATTTTTGGCCAAAAATTCGACAAAACGTCAACAAGTATATCAGATCTTCCACTTCCTGTGTCATTTCCACCCTAGCCATCAAGAATAAAGGCTTATACACCCCTCTTCCTACTCTCGAGATGCCTTGGGAATCCATCTTGATGGATTACATGTCGGGTCTTCTGTACACCAAGCAAGGAAATGATTTTTTGTTTGTGGTGGTTGATTGGTTTTCGAGGATGGCCATTCTCATAGCCTGCAAGAATTTTCTATTCACAATAAGTAGAAGGTCATCGCCGCATCTGTGACCTCTACACAGAGCCTCTCTCTACAACAGAAGCAAGTGGATGGGATCATGGAAGAGTACAAAGACATATTCTCCTCACCCACCATGGTACCGACGCACTGCCAAGTCAAGCATCCAATTTATCTAACCCTCGGTTCACATCTTCCTAATGGAACGATCTATCGTCGCTCGTTGATGGAAAATGATGAAATCAAGCATCATATCCAACAATTGTTCCAAAAGGGGTACATCAGACCCAAATCCTCCCCTTGTGGAAGCCCGAATGTACTGGTGTAGAAGAAAGACATGACCTGGTGGCTCTGCATTGATTACATAGAATTAAACAAAAACACAGTCAGGAACCAGTACCCAATTCCCTGAATTGATGACCTTCTTGACCAACTCAAGGGGGAAAATTTCTTTAGCAATATTGAAATAAATTCTGGATACCACCAGGTTCCCATTGAAATAACTAATGTATGGAAGACAACCTTCAAATCTAAAGAATGTATCTTTGAATGGATGGTCATGCCCTTTGGCTTAACAAATGCACCAACCACTTTTATGAGGTTGATGGATGATGTATTGAGACCCTTCACCAACTATTTTGTGGTGGTATATATGTATGACATCCTCATCTTCAACAGAACTTGGGAGGAGCACATGCAACATATTCAACAAGTCATGAACACTCTGCGGTAGCACAAGCTATATGCCAACTTGGAAAAATGATCTTTTTGCATGAGTAGGTTCCGATACTTGGGATACATTTTTTATGAGCATGGGGTACATGTGGATCCAACTAAGATCCAATTCATATGTGGTTGGCCAACCCGGACCACACTAACTGAGCTTCAGAGCTTCTTGGGACTTGCTAACTTCTATCGACGATTCGTGTTGGGATTCTCAAATATTGCATGGGCCCTCAGCCAAGTGACCAAGGGTGGTGGCTGGGAAAAGTTCGCATGGTGGAAGGCACAACAATGAGTATTTGATGATCTGAATCATCACTTGTGCTCATCTCAAGTACTCTTCTTACCCGATCCGCAAAAATCATTTGAGATTGAGATTGATGCATCCGACTATGTTATAGGCATAGTTCTCACTCAACACGGTCATCTAGTAGCATACCATAGTGAGACACTCTCAGATACCATCCGAAAATACCCCAACCATGAAAAGGAAATGTATTCAATTGTGCAAGCCTGTCTTCAATGGAAACATTTCATTCTAGGAAGGGAGATAGTCATCCACACTGACCATAAGCCTCTGTAATTCCCGCAAACACAAGGGAAGTTGTAGAACGACCGCCATAAAAAATGGTCCACATATCTGCAATAGTTTTGTATCAACATCAAGTATAAGAAATGGAGCACAAATTGTGTCATTGAATACCTTATTTGACCTCCCATGGATGTACTCACTACCATGTTCCATTCCTGTGGGCATAAGGCATCTGAGTGGCCCCAACTTTATTAGCAAGATCCTGACTTCACCACTACCTATCATCTCTTGGGTACAGGTGCAAGTGTCACCGATTTTCACATTCAGGATGGACTGTTATTCCATCTGGGCCATTTCTTTGTTCATGCAATAGATCATCCAAAGAAGATTTGAGAGGCTCACTACAATCACATGGCAAGACATTTTGGTGTTTTGAAAATTTTGGTCGTTGTACATAAACATTATTTTTGGCCAAAAATTCGATAGAACATCAGCAAGTATATGATATCTTGCACTTCCTTTTCCATTTCCACCCTAGCCATCAAGAATCAAGGCTTATACACCCCTCTTACTACTCTCAAGATGCCTTGCGAATCCATCTCATTGGATTACATGTCGGGTCTTTCATCCACCAAGCAAGGAACTTATTTCATGTTTGTGGTGGTTGATCGATTTTCGAGGATGGCCATTCTCAAAGCCTACAAGAAGATCATCATAATGACAAATATTGTCAATCTCTTCTTCGAATAAGTGTGCGTCCATTTTGGGATACCACAGACCATTATCTCCTGTCAGGAAAATAGTTTCCTCAACACATTTTGGTCAAGTCTCTGGTCAGTGTTGGACACCAAGATCACTAATTCCACTTCCTTCCATCCTCAAATTGATGGCCAAACAGAGGTCACCAATTGGATGATTGTGCACATCTTGCTCATGTATAACTCTAATAATCCACATACATGGGATGAGAATCTTCCATATTTTCATCACAGCTACAACAGGGCTCTCCATAGCTCCACCAGCGATATCCCCTTTCAGGTGGGGCTGGGATTCCATCCCTTAGGTCCCATTGATGTTTCACTACCTCTTGCAACCACACAGATAGATTCTTCCCATGTTTAGTCCGAGGCCAACAAAGCCACTAGATTCATTGAGAGGATTCAACTCATCCTCCAACAGGTCCATGAGATTTTGTAGAAATCTAATGATAAGTACAAGAAACGTCATGATCAACACTGGGTACCACACAAGTTTCAGGTGGGAGACAAGGTCTGGTTACATTTGCAGAAAGAATTTCTTACAAGGCCCCGTCAGAAGCTATGTCCACTTCGCTATGGGCCTTACACTATCACCACAGTTGTGGGTGACAATGATTTTGAGCTCAACACTCCCCCCTTCCTTGGATTCCACCTAGTGTTTAATGTGGACCTTCTCTAGTCATATTGTCCACCATTATTGGACACCTCGGAGATCATAGAACAATTGAAATCAGCATAGGTCAACCCTGACTTTATGGAACATGCATCCACTGATCAGATAGTTGACACACATGTCAAGGGCACTTACCAACAAAGGATACAACATTATCGGGTTATCAAGGCAGGGAAACTCTTGCATCAAGGAATGTGGCTCACCCAGAGCCAAATTAAGTAGAAGTTTCCTCACCTGATGGGGGCACTCAATGTAATGGAGACCATTTATTCCTAAGGGGGGAGGACTGATCCAAGTGGATATTGGTGGCAACCCACCTATTCCAACTAGCTCTTCTTGAAAATTTTTAGTTCAAAACATTCTTCTGTAATTATTTGTAATTGTGGGTTCGACACTTCCGAGGTTGTATGAATCCCTACACAGTGTACATGTTGAGATTGGTGGCTGCCCACCTAATCCAACTGGCTTATTTTGGAAATCTTCATGTTAGTACATGTAATGTACCTCAAAATTTACATGTAATTTTTTTTTCTTTATTTAATTATTCTTTTTATTGGGTACTTTGAGTTGATACTGTGTCTTTAAAGTTTAGTCAGTCGTCAACCATGATGTACAACATTCCTTTGCTTTTATGACTCTAACCGTTTTTTATCATATTGTCACCTCTTCCTATTTCGGTACTAAGTTATATAAGCGATCATAGGTACATAGCTAGGGATACCTTGTTTTTATTTATAACCTGGTAATACCCACAGTTTCGTTTCCAAAACCCACTTTATGTTAAGGGGTATAACTACTTAGAACCAACTAATCCATAAAAGCAAAGGTCATAGGTCTGAGGTCTTATGATAAATGACCTTGTATGCATGTTATTACAAGGTCTAAGAGAAAAGGTTATCACCATTCGGCATACTTTTAAAACAAACCCTTTTGGGGTAAAAATTGAACACTAAACTATACAAAAGAAAAGGATCAAGTGTCTAAACCTCGGGTAGGATACGGTTAACGTAAAGGTAGTTGGGATTCAACATATAACTGGTGTAACTAGGTGATAAAAGAATTAACCCTACATAGGCCATTCGGCTTCCTTGCCATAAATTCTCTAAGCAACACAACCGGTTGGAACCCTCTTTTCTTAAAGGCATGTCTGCAACATTTATGGTGCCCTAAGTTAAGTCAAATCATTACAGAGTTCGACTGGCGTTCCCAATGAAATGTCGGCACTTACCATTTGTTCACATGGCTAGGTGCGATCCCACTCATCCTCCATTACACCATACGAAGGTTATCCCATAGTTCTCACTTCATTCTGGTCTTGGCTTGGTGAAGGAAAAAGGAATGCTCCCAACTAAACTCAATTTTTGTTTTATGTCTAGCAACGTGGTCATGCTTCTGTGAAATCGGATCCTTGCTCCAAGTGGGAGAGCTCTTGGCAGCAGACTCCTCGATGGACCACCCTGTAAGTGGTAATTCGACTTGACTGTCATTTGCATCGGGTTTGTTTCTGTCTCATTGAGTAGTTTTCGGTAACTCCAGTACACAAGCAGATCCTTGGTAGCATTCTTGTTTTATATCAGTGTTAAAAACATAGAAAAAAGGAAAACATGGTGCTCTTAGTAGGGTTTAGGGTTCTCGTAGCTTATCCTCTCTCTATACTAGCTTCCCTGTCGGGCCGAGCCATCTTTATCTCATGGAAGGTCTTATCCCGATGCATGTTGATATGCACATCAAAGATATTCTATTTATTTATTTTCTTAACTAAAAACTTTCGTATTCAGTGTGGCTTCCTTCATCGGTTAATACCTAGTTGACAGTGTATGTAACCGGCTTTTCCTGTGTGTAATAGACCTCTCGGTACAGTGTGGAACTAAACAAAAGGTCTTGTGTTTAAATCTTAAATTCACTAGTATTATTATGTCGATTATAGGGGTCGTCCTAAAGTCCAGAGGCGGTTTAATCCTTTCTATTTAAATTTAAACTATTATAATGGATTAATGTTACTATTGCTTTACGCTCATTATATGCATGTTATCCCTGTTTATGATTTAATTTTTGTTAAAAGATAGTATTCGTCACTAATGATGGGCCACTTTGTTATGCCAGGATACCCATCAGTGAGGCACAAGCTCCTCTTCCCTCCTTGGTCTGGGAGCACACGGGTTTTAGTGCAAATGGCGAAGGATATAAAATCCGCTATCACAGTTAAGTTTTTCTTATTTCGTTCTGTTCTTTTTATATGGTTATGTTATTGTTTGTCGGGTACATTTTCGTGCAGAGTGTGCTCACAATGTGGAAGGGGAATGCCCTCTTCACTCTTCCAAGAGGTACTCAGGTTCCAACTACGAATAACCCTCTATATAAGTTATTACTGACACCGATGATTGAGGCTACGGCTCGTTCTTAATATTATGAAGATCTTTCTTTTTTTCAGTTCTGTGTTAGTTTCTTTAAGGGTACACCTTAATTTTGTATTAAAGACTGGTACATTGAAAGTGCGCCAAGCTTGTGCTTGATTGGATTCGTGATATCCATACTGCCATTTCTTTAAATGATTAAGAACAATGTATTGGGTTTTTATTTGCTGTGGATATTATGGAAGTAACAGGATTCATAACTGATGTTTCTGTGTTTAACATTCTCTTCTAATTTTTCCAAAAGTTCGGTTTGTCAAACAAAGTTGAATTTCATTTCCTGATTTGTTCTTGTTAATTTCCCATAATTAATGTTGAATTTCATTTCTTGATTTGTTCTTGTTAATTTCCTAGAATTAATTACACAGTCATCTCAAAAATTATTTAACCATGTATAGTAATGCACCTACAGCTAGCATAGAAGTATTGTGGTTAATAGAGATTCACTCACACTGGTACTGTGTGCTTGTACTAAAAAATCCTCTGAGTTTTGTTGAAGTTTGGGCACTTACTTCTGTTATACAAACATAATGGCAATGGTAGGAGTTTAGCCTGTGCCTAATTTTCCCCACTCGTGACTATTTTCCCTCATGTATTTTACTTTACTCGTTCATATCATATACCCTAACTTACATTGCATAGTAGATACGCTATGTATTATATATTTTGACTTGTGTTCCTATTCTAGCCATTAATCTAGTATATGGTTGATCTCACACCAGAATTAAGTCGGTTTATTGCAGAGCCGATAATACTACACCATACCATAGTATCTATGCTCCAACGCTTATGTATTGGGGTCTGTGGATTTTGCTGGATTATTTCCCTGCGAGTAGGTTTATACAATTAAATATATTACCCGACTCTATTTATAGTTGATTTTGCTTCATCGTCACTGTATTGTTTATAAAGATTACCCAATATATAATATGTCTCTGTTCATATTATACCTATACAGGTCTACATGTATGTCGATCATAATCCCATTGTTGTAGAATATATTTGCCTATAGTTTGAACTTGTAAACTTATTAATGAAGGTTCACTGTATACTAGTTATCCACAGAAATATAATTTCACCATTGGGAAATGGTACGCTCGGCTACCAATTACACTAATCAAGCAAATCAATTTTCCTTTTGTTCAACAAATTTAAAATGAGGAAGGTAGTTGTAGACTGTAGTCATCGAACAACCTTTGTCTATGTTTTTGGATGAATGCTAACTTGAAGGATTTCACTATATCCGTAACCAATTCACTCCACAGAGATAGAGATATTGAAATTCGGTATAGGAAAATAACACACAAAAATTATATGATTACTTAAAATAGACAACTAGGAACTACTTCACTACAGATTTAACATGTTTAGCACCATAGATATAAAAGAATTCGAACAGGTAGGGGTTAGAGTAGCATATCTGTAATAAACTTGTGGAAAAACAAAGGGAACAACCACGTTCCTCCCAACCATAGAACCGAGAAGCCAAGATCACTTGCATGGTTCACCCCCTAGCCTGACCATGAGTCCATGAGGGAAAAGTTGGAAACCCCCCTTCCACAATATCCTTTGAACTAGTAGCTCCCCCTTGCCTTACACCCATCCAGTGTTCATAATAGCAAGGAAAAAAATCAATAGTTTTCCTTTCCAGCATACTTGGCAGCGTCCTGCCTCCTCACATATGCTTATTTATCCATTTGCCTAGGTCTTTTCCCTCCTTTGGGAATTTTCGAATCTTTCTAAATCCTTGATTTTCAGGGGCTACCATTGGCCAATTCACTGAATTTCTATTGGTAAAAATCATCCTAGAGGTAGTTCCAACATGTTCCCCTCTCATGGAGTCATGGTCAGCTAAAATTTAACATGGTTGTCCCCTTTGTCTCCTGCAATCAATATAAAATATTATGTTTTTCATTCAAGTGTCATAGTCCAATATCTAGTTGGGACAAATCAGATCTCTGCCCAGCAGTCAAAATTATTTATTACAATTATAAAATCCAAAATTCAAAATTGCCATAAATGGAAAAAAAATTCCAATTTCAAATTTACTAAAAATGGAAATAAATTTCCAACAATTTTAATTCTAAAAATATTTTTATTTTCTGTATTTTTGGGGGGATGCCACATCTTTTCCCCCTTAAATAAAACACTGTCCTCAGTGTTTGTTCCTTTCCTGGAATAGGATTGGATGAGATTTCCGCAAATATCCTTCCAACTCGCAAGTGGCCTCCTCAGGGATAAAGTGCTTCCATTACACCTTTACTTGAGCGACGGCTCTGTTCTGAAGTGCTATTTCTCTCCAGTCCAGAATGCGCAGGGGTTCCACCTAGAACTTCCCTTCGGGTTCCACCTGCACCAAGTTCCAATCAATCATATGAGTAGGGTCATGAATATACTTTTTTCAGCAATGAAACATGAAATACATTATGAATTCTTAGATTAGCTGGAAGTGCAAGTTGGTATGCTATGGGTCCAATTCGAGCTAGTATCTCGAAGGGCCCATAAAACATGGGTGCCAACTTGGCACAGTTCCCTAACTTCAACGAGCTTTTTCGGGCTTTGACTTTCAAATAAACATGGTCTCCTGCTTGAAATTCAAAGTGCCTTCTTTTCTGGTCTACATAACTCTTATGTCTGTCCTATGCTTCTTTCAAGTTCTGTTGTACCTTTCTAACCATGTTCTCCATTTATTGGAGCATTTTGGGTCCGACCATGAGTCTGTCAGCCGAGTTATCCCAGCTAATTGGCGTCATACATTTTTTGCCATACAGTATTTCGAAAGGGCTTAACTTAGCCGAAGTTTGGTACCCATTGTTATAGCAAATTCTACCAAGTGCAAATAGTCTTCCCACTTGTTCGGTTTTGTTCTTACATACATGCAGAGCATATCCTCCACAATCTGGTTTGTTCTTTCGGTCTGTCCATCCATTTGTGGATGATAACTTGTACTGAAATTTAAGTTGGTATTGAGCCCTGCAAACAATTCCTTCCAAAGGCGGATGTGAATTTTACGTCTCTATCTGAAATCGCCATTTTAGGAATACCATGTAGTCTAAAGATTTCTTTCATGAATATTTCAGCAATGTTTATAGCTTTAAAAGTAGACTTTACAGGAATAAATTGTGCATACTTACTGATTTTATCGATTACAACCAAGATAGAGTCGTTATGTTTCTGAGTTTTAGGCAAACCTGTTATAAAGTCGAGTGATATAGTCTCCCATTTCCATTATGGTACTGGAAATGGCTGTAATAGGCCAGCTGGATGTTGGTGCTCGAACTTAATCTGCTGACAATATTGGCACCTTGCCAAATATTCTGTTGTTTCGCCCTTCATACTAGGCCAATAAAATAGTTTTCTAAGTGTTGTTATCGTTTTCTGGTAACCTGGGTAGCCAGAATATGGTTTCTTATGCACTTTGTCCAAGATTGTTAAATTTAACCCTGCTGAATCGGGTATATAAAGTCTATTTTTAAATCGTAGCAGTCCCTTATCGTCGATACTTAGATCTGGTTTATCTGAGTTTGCGGTGTTGTTCGGTAATTCCACCATTATTTTAGTATAGTTTTCGTCATCAATACCTATCGTCTTTATTCTTTCTTCTAGATCACTTTCTACCCTGCTAGTATTCATCTCAAATAACCCATGGATTCTTCTACTTAAAGCGTCTACTACTTTATTTTCCTTGCCCTTGATATGTCTGACCTCGAAGTCGAATTTGCTCAAGAAAGCTAACCACCTTGCCTGTATTGCATTAAGATCTGCCTGGTTAAACAAATATTTCACCCCGCTATTGTCCGTTAATAATAGGAATCTTCTGCCCATTATGTAGTGTCGCCACATCTTTAGAGTGTGTATTACTACTGCCAACTCTAATTCATGAGAAATGTAATTATTCTTATGTTCTTTTAATTTCTGAGACTCATAACAGATGATGTGTCCTTCCTAAGTTAGGACACCACCTAGTCCTTCTTTACTTGCATCAACACATATGGTGAAGTCTTTATTTGGGTCTGCTACTTTCAATATGGGTGCCATTGTCAATAATTCCTTGAGTTTGTTGAAGTTGTCTTGACACTTCTCTGACCAGTTAAACCTAGTTCCTTTCTTTTGTAATGATGTGATAGGGTAGGCTATCTTGGAAAACCCTTCTATAAATCGACAGTAATATCCGGTGATTCCCATGAATGACCGTATATCCGCTACATCTTTAGGTACTAGCCATTCCATAATGTCTTTCATCTTTTTTGGGTCTACGACAATGTCCTCTGCTGAAATTACATGTCCTAGATATTGTATTTTTTCCTGTTAGAAGTCACACATGTCGAAATTGGCGTACAGTTTGTGTCGCCTTAACTTTTGCAGCATAGTTCTTAAATGTTCCTCATGTTCCTCCTTCGTCTTTGAATAGACTAGGATATCATCGATGAATACTACCACGAACTTATCCAAGTACTCACTGAAAATACTATTCATTAGGCACATAAATGTGGCTGGGGAGTTAGTGAGTCCAAAAGGCATGACTACAAACTCGTAATGTCCATATCTTGTCTGAAATGTTGTTTTGTTTATGTCCTCGTCTTTTATCCGAGCTTGATGATAACTGGAGCATAAATCCAATTTTGAAACGATCTTCCCCCCCCCCCTCACTTGATTGAACAAATCATTTATCCTTGGTAAGGGGTATTTATTCTTAATAGTCATTTTATTCAGTTGTCTATAATCAATATATAATCTTAGAGTACCATCCTTCTTTTTCACAAAGAGGACTGGTGCTCCCCAAGGTGAGACACTCGGTCTGATATACTCTTTGTCCAACAACCCTTGTAATTGTATTTTTAATTCTGTCAGTTCTGGTAGACTCATCCGGTAAGGCGCCTTTATGATAGGAGCGGAACCGAGTAACATGTCTATGGAGAAGTCTATTTCCCTTCTAGGGGGTAATTCTGGTATCTCATCCACAAACATGTCTCTGAAATCACGTAGGATGGCAAAGTCTTCCAACTTTGGCTTATCCTACTTTACTGCTAGATTCGTTACTTGGATGGCATACACATGACATCCGTTTCTCATACATTTCTTTAGTTGCATCACTGAAATTTGTCTGACTGATACCAGTTTTGATATACCTTGGGTTGTCCTGGTAGTGTCGAAATCATCCTTATAGCTAAGAATCTTTGTATAGAAATTTAATATTGCTTTGCATCATTCCAACCAGTCCATCCCAATAATCATATCGTAAGATCCTAGTGGTAGGATGTTCATATCAGTCTTTATACTTTGACCGTCTAAGCTGAACTCAAAATCTGGAACAAACTCCGCTACCTTTCTTTTAGTACCAGTCACTAATTGTACAAGCCATGATTTCGCGTGCTTCAGTTTCTTAAGTTTGTTTGACTCGGCCACACTAGGTGTAATATAAATTAACATATCTCCAGGGTCAATTAAAATATAAATTTGAGTGTCATTGATTTTACCTTCAATTTCTACCACCGACGACTGGTGGTCAGCTTGTCGACCATCTATGGTTGCATTTATTTGATGTAGGCTCATGCCCACATATCCCACTGTCGAGGCTTCCTATAGATTATGAATAGTAGTTCTATTTGTTGAACTCAAACGCGGGCAGTTCCTCCTTAGATGAGGCTCTTCGCATTCCCAACACTTTAATGGCTCGCGGGGGTTGTCTCCAAACTTCTTCATTCCCAGGTTTATTGGTTTACTACTGCCTTGCATATTCAGATGGTTGGAGTGAAAGTCCTTTCACAAAAAACTTTTTGTTGTATTCCGATGAGGAGCTGGCTGGTACCCCTTCTTCCGTTGGTTCATTCATTGTTGTTTCTTATCCTTCCATACTTTGGGAAACTCTACCTACCATTTGTACTGATTGTAGCACATTCGAGCTTTCCTAAATACTTTGCTCAAGGATTTGGGGTTGTCAAATTCAATTCTATCCTTGTAGGACTGTGGTAGGCAACTTAGAAAACGTTGAATTTTTACTTTATCCTCTCGGTTGTATGGTACAAACCTTAACAATTCTAAAAACCTATTTATAAGGTCCTTCATTGTCATCTGTCCAAGTCGTAACTCGTAGAAATATTTTGTCTTTCTTTCATAGTAACTTTCCGAAAGGTATTGTTTCTTGAAATACTTCTTAAAGTTAGACCATTCCAACTATTTTTCCTTTAGGCCCTTGGCCAATTTCAGGTCCTGCCACCAAATGTTGGCCTTCCCTTTCAGATTGTAGATGTCCATTCTGACCTTCATGTTGTTGGAATAGTTGTAGATCTGGAAGTATTTTTTGATGTCCAACAGCCATGCTTCAGCTTCCTCTCCTATCTTGGATTCTCCATCAAAGGTAGCTAGTTTAATCTTTGTAAATTCTCCTTCGAGGTGGTCTACTTGTTTTCTTTTTCTGTCAGATTTAGTTTTTCCTTCAGCTGAAGGTGTTCCTTCTGACGAACTATCTCCTTTTTTTGTTTCTGGCCCAGAGTTCTTAGAATCCCTTTTGCTGACTTCTTCCTCGTGGTTATCGTCTTTTGGGATTTTCTTGGTCACTATACTGCGTAGAAGGACTTCATTTATCTCTTTTTGTTCCTGTTGTTCGTTTTTCAATTTTTCATTGTCCGCTTTGAAAATATGTAATTCAACAATAAAGTTCCTCATTATTTCTAACACTTCCGTGGGTGAACTTCCGTCACTGTTTTGTCTTGGATCTCCAGGGGGTCCCTACGGCGGGTTTTCTCCCATTCTGATCTCGACATCGTCCTGAGCTGCCATAATTAACAAAACAGAAATAGCTTTTTGTTTGTAACCATCAATGTTTTGTTAGTTTTACATAAATTGAAATGTATCTATACTAAACAACTATTGTGGCCCTGTTCAGGTCCAATGTTGTCACCTTTTTGCTCTGATACCATATGTAATGTACTTCAAAATTTACATGTAATTTTTTTTTCGTTTATTTAATTATTCTTTTTATTGGGTACTTTGAGTTGATACCGTGTCTTTAAAGTTCAGTCAGTCGTCAACCATGATGTACAACAGTCCTTTGCCTTTACGACTCTAACCGATTTTTATCATATTGTCACGTCTTCCTATTTCGGTACTGAGTTATATAAGTGATCATAGGTACATAGATAGGGATACCTTGTTTTTATTTACAACCTGGTAATACCCACCGTTTCGTTTCCAAAATCCACTTTATGTTAAGGGGTATAACTACTTAGAACCAACTAATCCATAAAATAAAAGGTCATAGGTGTGAGGTCTGATGATAAAAAAACTTATATATATGTTATTACAAGGTCTAAGAGAAAAGGTTGTCACCATTCAACATACTTTTAAAACAAACCCTTTTGGGGTAAAAATCAAACACCAAACTATACAAAAGCAAAAGCGCAAGTGGCTAAACCTCAGGTAGGATATGGTTAACGTAAAGGTAGTTGGGATTCAATGTATAACTGGTGTAACCAGGTGATAAAATAATTAACCCTACATAGGCCATTTGGGTTCCTTGCCATAAATTGTCTGAGAAACACAACCAGTTGGAACCCTCTCGTCTTAAAGGCCTGTCTGCAACATTTATGGTGCCCTGAGTTAAGTGAAATCATTACAGAGTTCGACAGGCATGCCCAATGAAATTTTGGCACTTACCATTTGTTCACATGGCCAGGTATGATCCCACTCATCCTCCATTACTCCATACGAAGGTTATCCCATAGTTCTCACTTCATTCTAGTCTTCGCTTGGTGAAGGAAAAAGGAATTCTCCCGACTAAACTCTGTTTTCGTTTTCTGTCTAGCAACGTGGTCATGCTTCTGTGAAATCGGATCCTTGCTCCAAGTGGGAGAGCTCTTGGCAGCAAAATCCTCAATGGACCACCCTGTAAGCGGTAAGTTGACTTGAATGTCATTTGCATTCGGGTTTGTTTCTCTCTCATTGAGTAGTTTTTGGTAACTCCAGTACAGAAGCAAATCCTTGGTAGCATTCTTGTTTTATATCAGTGTTAAGAACATAGCAAAAAGGAAAACGGTGTGCTCTTAGTAGGGTTTAGGGTTCTCATAGCTTATCCTCTCTCTATACTGGCTTCCTTGTTGATCCAAGCCATCTTTCTCCCGTGGAAGGTCTTATCCTGATGCATGTTGATATGCACATCCAAGATATTCTATTTATTTATTTTCTTAACTGAAAAATTTCATATTGGGTGTGGCTTCCTTCGTCGGTTAATACCTAGTTGACAATGTATGTAACCGGCTTTTCCTGTGTGTAATAGACCTCTCAGTACAGTGTGGAACTAAACAAAAGGTCCTGTGTTTAAATCTTAAATTCACTGGTATTATTATGCCGATTATAGGTGTCATCCTAAAGTCCAGAGGCGGTTTAATCCTTTATGTTTAAATTTAAACTATTATAATGGATTAATGTTACTATTGCTTTACGCTCATTATACACATGTTATCCCTGTTTATGATTTAATTTGGGTTAAAAGCTAGTATTTGTCACTAATGATGGGCCCCTTTGTTATGCGAGAGTACCCATCAGGGAGGCACGAGCTCCTCTTCCCTCCTTGGTCTGGGAGCACACAGGTTTTAGCGCAAATGGAAAAGGATATAAAATCTGCTATCACAGTTAAGTTTTTCTTATTTCGTTCTGTTCTTTTTAAAGGGTTGTGTTATTATTTGTCATGTACATTTTCTTATTGTTTCTCCTTGTTTCATGTAGAGTGTGCTCACGCCGTAGAAGGGGAATGCCCTCTTCACTCTTCCAAGAGGTACTCGGGTTCCAACTACGAATAACCCTTTGTCTAAGTTATTACTAGCACCAATGATCGAGGCTATGGCTCGTTCTTAATATTGTGAAGATCTTTCATTTTTTTAGTTATGTGTTAGTTTCTTTAAGGGTACACCCTAATTTTGTATTAAAGACTGGTACATTGAAAGTGTGCCAAGCTTGCACTTGATTGGATTTGGGATATCCATACCGCCATTTCTTTAAATGATTAAGAACAATGTATTGGGTTTTTATTTGTTGTGGATATTATGGAAGTAACAGTATTCATAACTGATGTTTCTGTGTTTAACATTCTCTTCTAATTTTTTTTGAAAGTTTGGTTTGTCAAATAGAGTTGAATTTCGTTTCTTGATTTGTTCTAGTTAATTTCCCAAAATTAATTACATAGTTGTCTCAAAAATGATTTAACCATGTATAGTAATGGACCTACAACTAGCACAGAAGTATTGTGGTTAAGGGAGATTCGCTCCCACTGGTACTGTGCACTTGTACTAAAAAGTCCTCCAAGTTTTGTTGAAGTTTGGGCACGTACTTCTGTTATACAAACATAATGGAAATGGTAGGAGTTTAGCCTATGCCTCGTTTTCCCCACTCGTGACTGTTTTCCGTCATGTATTTTACTTTACTCGTTCATATCATATACCCTAACTTACATTACACCATAGATACGCTATGTAATATATATTTTGACTTGTGTTCCTATTCTAGCCATTAATCTAGTATTTGGTCGATCTCACACCAGAATTAAGTGGGTTTATTTGGATGCCGATAATACTACACCATACCATGCTATCTATGCTCCAACGCTTATGTATTGGGGTCTGTGGATTTTGCTGGATTATTTTCGTTCGAGTAGGTTTATACACCTAAATATATTACCCGGCTCTGTTTATAGTTGATTTTTCTTCAGTGTCATTGTATCGTTTATAAAGATTACCCATTATATAATATGTCTTTGTTCATATTATACCTATACAGGTCTACATTTATGTCGATCACAATCCCAGTGTTGCAGAATATATTTGCCTATAGTTTGAACTTGTAAACTTATTAATGAAGGTTCACCATATACTAGTTATCTACAGAAATATAATTTCTCCATAGGGAAATGGTACGCTCGGCTACCAATTACACTAAACAAGCAAATTAATTTTCCTTTTGTTCAACAGATTTAAAATGAGGAAGGTAGCTATACACTCTAGTCATCGAACAACCTTTGTCTATGTGTTTGGATGCATGCTAACTTGAAGGATTTCACTATATCTATAACCAATTCACTCCATAGAGATAGAGATATTGAAATTTGGTACAGGAAAATAACACACAACAATTATATGATTACTTAAAACAGAGAACTAGGAACTACTTCACTACAGATTTAACATGTTCACCACCATAGATATAGAAGCATTCGAACAGGTAGGGGTTAGAGTAGCATATTTGAACTAAACTTGTTGAAAAACAAAGGGAACAACCACGTTCCTCCCAACCATAGAACCGAGCAGCCAAGATCACTTGCATGGTTCACCCCCTAGCCTGACAATGAGTCCATGAGGGAAAACTTGGAAACCCCCCTTTCGCAATATCCTTTGAACCAGTAGCTCCCCCTTGCCTTACACCCATTCAATTTTCATAACAGCAAGGAAAAAAATCAATAGTTTTCCTTTCCAGCATACTTGGCAGTGTCCTACCTCCTCACATATGCCTATTTATCCATTTGACTAGGTATTTTCCCTCTGGGAATTTTCGCAGCTTTCTAAATCCCTGATTTTTCAGGGGCTGCCAGTGGCCAATTCACTGATTTACCACTTGTAAAAATCATCCTAGAGGTAGTTCCAACATGTTCCCCTCTCATTGAGTCATGGTCAGCTAAAATTTAACATGGTTGTACCCTTTGTCTCCTGCAATCAATATAAATTATTCTTTTTTTCATACAAGTGTCATAGTCAAAATCATTTATTACAATTATTTATAGTCAAAGTCAAAATCATTTATTACAATTATAAAATCTGAAATTCAGAATTGACATTAATGGAAAACATTTTCCAATTTCAAATTTACTAAAAACGGAAATAAATTTCCAGCAATTTAAATTCTAAAAATATTTTTATTTTCTTTATTTTGTTGGGGATGTCACAGTACATATTTTTGTACTTCTGGGGTTATTTTGGGGTTGTAAACAATGTTTTTTTGTCTTTCCATAGTCAAACTGTACACAAACAACATAATGTGTAGTTCTCGAAAATTCCTTTCCAACGGGCTATCACGTGCCTAAACTAGAGGATGTATGCAAAAGTTATGACCTAGGCAAGTTGAGGTGCCAACTTACACATCGAGGCCCACATAACTTTTGGTGTTTAATCTCATAGGGTTAGTTTTTTGGATATCTAGGGTTTTGTCATGCAAGGGTAATGTTAAAAAGGCCTCTGGATCCTCATTGTAATCATTATACTCGGAAATATGCATGTAGCAGCCACATCTCTTCTTAGATATAGCTACCACCATTCAAGCAAGTTGTTTTGAGTTCTCCAGTTTTACAATTTCAGCCTATTTCATTTATTCAATAGAAGTTATTGTTCACCAGATATCTTTTGTTGTTCCCTATATCTCTGTGTTATTCTATTCATTTTGTTATTCATTTCGTTCCACTCATAAATACAGATCATAGTTGCAACAAAGGAATTTGCAGCAACATGAAGACTTGCAGAAAGGGAGTTGCAACAAAAGGAGTTGCAACAAGGGGAATTGTAGCAACGGGTATAGTTGGAGCAAGGGGAATTGCAACAATGGTAACAACTGTAACAAGGGGGATAGTTGTGGTAAATAAGGTTATAGTAATGATAATAATTGCGGCAAAGGGAGTTACAACAAAATAAATTGCAACAACAAGAGTTGTAACAACATTGTTCTCCCCTGCATATCCTGAAAAAAAGATTATTGTAAAAAAATCAAGGCATTATTATAATTTGTTGAGAAGAATCCTTACATAACCATCACGAAACCGTGAAGTGCCCTTCTTTTTTATTTCGAACATTTTTTCTTAATGCTCTAGCTAGGCTGGTTTTCACATTTTGTTTTTGGAAAATAAATGGATATTATCAAGTCAGGATCCATCCTTTCTAAATGAATCCCAAATGATTGTTGGGCCATCCATTTTCAATCTTCCTCAAAAGGTCTTCCTTTGATAAGGGTTGATGATATACAATAATAGAAAAATGTTATCGCTAGAATAATTCTCCTCCCCCTCAATTATAGGGAAGTTGATGTTCTTATACATTATGACTAATGTTTAAAGTTATACAAAGGGACAGATGGAAAACCATGATAATCTAGTTGTTCATCCAGTTACATTGATTTTTCCAAAAGATCAGGCATGTGTTGACTTGGTAGGTAAATTGATTCCTCTTTTAGTTGTCTACTTGCTGGCAGAATTTTTAATCAGATTCACAACAACATTGTACTCAGATTCGCATTAATGGGGAGTGTTATTGGAGTTGTGACCATTGTCTGGAGTCACAACATAGAAAGTGCACTTGGATTTGCAGCTATTGAATTGTGCCCGGAATAAAAACAACAAGGAGGGATTGCAGAGACTATGAGGAATTTCATCTACTGTATTAATCTTGTGTAGCAACATTAGTACATGTAAATATAAAGTTCCTTTAAGAAATATGCAAAAATAGTGTATAAATGGCATATGGGGAAATATGTGTACCTTAATAAAAAGTAAGGAAAAATTGGATAAGTAAAGTATCAAAAAGGAAGTGATTAATGGAAAATGGTAAGCAAAAATGTATTATACAAGTGTTGAAAGTATGCCAATTTAGGCACCCGTCATCTCCCCTAACCCAAAATTGTTGCATGTCCCTATGCAATGAAAAAACACTTAAAGTTTAGAGGAATCAGGGTAACCATGGAGGTCACTAACATCACAATATTCTTTTTTTGTTTTGTCATTCTTTTCACTGGCATCATCATCTTAAACGAATCCTCTATTTTCCGCTAATTCCCACTTTATTTCTATCTATGTGGCCACATCGACTAACACAAAATGTGTAGCCTAAACATCTACTTCTCTAGTTTATTTTATTTGATTTATTTCTTGTGAGTTGGTGAAGGGTTCCCCTACAACAAGAGAACTTGTTGCAGGGTAACCGGATTCCTCAGGTGCCCTTTGTTCATCAAGATCATCCTTAAAAAAAATTAAATTGAGTTGTAGCTTCCAGTTCTTCATTCTTAACATTATGTTTTTCTTGTCCAAAGATGCATAAATGGGTAAAGAGTGTGGGATTCTTACCCATTTGGCAGTAATCTTTCGTTGAGGATCAATAGTCTTAGTTGATTCTTGTTGTCCCGGTGCTTGTGCATCAACTGAGTGATCACCACAAGTGTTTCCTGCTGAATCAAATTCTTTCGCTTCTTGTTCTTCCTTATCTGAGTCATGTGAGTGGGTAGGCCATTCAAGAGTTCCTCATATTGGTTTTTGTGTAACAATAGGGGCCTCTAGTTCTAACTCTTTATTCTCTTATTGATATCCATTATTTTGTCAACAATGCCTCTTGTTAGTTGAAAAAGAGGCACTAGTTCCTGTAGAGGAGCATAGGGATTGACAACATGTCTTGTTTCCTCTATTTACACTTCATGTGACTTTCCATAGTGTTCCTGAGGAGATATATCTGTTGTTTCTTGAGGAACAACAAGAGCCTCTTTCTGTTATGATTCTTCCTTTTGTGTTGTTTCTTTTTCCCCACTTGCAATCTGTTCCCTAGAAGGACTCCCCACTGGTTCTTGTGGGACAAAGGGATCTTTTTAATTAGGTTCTTTTGTTTCTAAATATGCAGAAAGAAGGGTGATAAGAAATTCTCCCAGAGTTCCTTGGTATGGTTCTTGTGTTTCAACAAATGCCTTATCAAATTCGAGACTGATTTCCTCCGTTGGTTCTTGTGTCTCTGTGAAGGGTTCTATCTCTACTAATTATTTTGTTTCTTGGTCCTCTTTGTGGGATTGTTCTTTCTACTCAGCCATTTTTCTCCTCTTACACTAAGTTGCAACAACATGGTTAGTTATTTGTTTCTTTGGAACGAGGGTTTTCATTTTTGTAAACCATAGGGATCTCTTTGTAGGGGGTTTGGTGGCAGTTACCTCAACCACAATGTCATGGTATTCCTTCACTGGATTTGCAACAATATGACCCATTTTCCTCGTTGTCCTTTGGGGATGTCTTTGATGGAGGAGTTTCAATAGTCGATCTCACTATGTTTCTGACCTCCTTATCTATTGGAGGAGTTGTAGCCATGACCTCTTATGGGGCTGGAAGTGCAACCATTTTCTGAAGTGAAGCCACTTCATCCTCAGGGAGTATAACAAGGGGTCGAACTACACTGTTCCAGGTGTGGCCTTCTTTGTGTAGTGCATGCTCCACCAAGATATTTATAAGGTCGTGGTATGAGATGGAATCCCTAGTTTTATTTTTCCTTTGCACAATCTTTTACATCGTCTATAATGTTTTGGACAAGAAGTATGGCACGTTAATTGACTGAATATGTTGGAGATGATCGAGCAATCGAATATGTTGGACATAGATAGTTCCACAGTGACCTTCACAAGTGAAATATCACTGCATGAAGATAACCATGTCTTTCCAGGGATGTGGTAGAGACACGCATTCGAATCATGTACCTCTCTTAACTAACTTCTCTCCAAATTCAAGAAATTTCCTTAGAATTTCAGGCTGTGAAGTCCTTTTGGTGTACCATATTTCACCTGACCTTGGTAAACTGATGACTTATTCTAGTGCCTCTATGGTGACTCTGACCTGAGCACCTTCTACCATGGACTGCTTGGCTCTATAATTCAAGGTGAATTCCATATCTATTTGATCATAATATCCCTATAAATGTTGCACATATTCCATCCAATTGGCTTGCTGCAAAATTTCTATAATTTTGTTGTAGGGCTTGAGAAACAATGCTTCTGTAGGTTCCTTGCATATCAATGATCCCCCCATGGTTCCTTATTCCTGCTAACTTTTATTTCTTGTGTTTTCACAGGAGATGAGTGTTAATTGGGTGGGGAATTTCTAATTGCGGAAATAACGGTGGCGCATATGGTAATGAGGGTGCAAGGTCACCAGATTTGGTAATGAAGGTGGTGGTTAGATAAATGATAATAGAAATTATTCCATTTAAAACTACTCATTACACATTATTATTGGAACATGTCGTGTCTTGTTCTTACTTCATGTGGCGGTACGAGAATGATGCTGATGGATTTGCGACGATGGAAGGTGGAGTCACATCAACGGTCTTAATCAGAATTGTAGCATCAACATTGCTAGTTATTTCGACAGGAAGTGTAGTAACAGTGAGGATGACATAGTGGAATTTGCAAATGGAGTCACAACAACAAGATTTGCAGCAATGTAGTTGGAACAATCAAAGTTGCAACCAACGAGAGTTTCAACAATCGATGGTGCCTCCTCAGTTATGTAGATGGGAATTTCAACATCATTGAAGCGGATGAAAGGTGTGGGAGAGAAGTGTGAAAATAAATTAAAGTTGCAAGTGGAGCTGCAACAACAGAGATACAACAACAGAAATGAGAGGGGAGAGGTTTTGGAAATGAAGAATCACTGCAAGTGGAGTTGCAACAACGACAATGGAAAAGGAAGTTGACCAACGAGAATAGTTCCAACAAGGGTATTTGTAAAAAAGGAAATTGCGGAAAAGGGAATTGCAAGAACAAGGATAGTTTTATCTAGGTGGATATTGGTGGTCACCCACCTATTCCAATTGTCTCCTCTTGATAGTTTGTAGTTCAACACGTTCTTCTATAATTCTTTGTAATTGTGGGTTCTACACTTTCTCGGTTGTCTAAATACCTACAAAACGTCCAGGTGGATATTGGTGGCCTCCCACCTAATCCAACTGGATTATTTTAGAAGTTTTCATGTTAGTGCATCGTTCTATACTTCCAGGGTTGTTTTAGGGCCCTAAATAGTGTTTTCTTGGCTTACCATAGTCAAGCTGTAGACAAATTCAATTTTTATGGCATAATGTGTAGCCCTTGAAAATACCTTTCCAATAGGCTATCACGAGCCTAAATCAGAGGTCATATGCAAAAGTTACAACACTGGGAGGTTGAGGTGCCAACTTACCTTTTGGGGCCCACATAAATTTTTGTATTTCATCTCCTAGGGTTAGGTTTTTGGATATCTAGGGTTTTGGAATTCATGAGTAATGTTAAAAATTCCTTTGGAGCCTCATTGCAATCATTATTCTCAAAAAAATATGCATAGCAACAACATCTCTTCTTAGATATATCTACCACCATTCGATCAAGTTGTTTCCAGTTCTGCAATTTTACAATTTCAACCTATTTCATTTATTCAATAAAAGTTATTGTTCACTAGATTTTTGGTGTTGTTCTTTGTATCTTTGAGTTATTATATTCATTTTGTTATTCATATCGTTCTACTCATAAATCCATATCAGTGGTATCAGAGAGGTTTGCTCTTCATTTATTTTTCTTCGTGCATGTCCCCGACAAGATCTAGGTACAAGAAGTTGGGAATCGAACCAGTCGATCCTTTGCAATATCGGTCACGTAGAGCCCAATAAAAACCCATGGGGTATGAGAAGAAATATGATGGAGCAGGAGATCCTTTTAAAATGATTCTCGTGGAAGACCTTATGAAAAAAAGGAACGAAATGATGGACAAATTTGCAGAGATCCTTCGACAACTGCCTACAGGAGACGCATCTTCATCAACCAGCCATGCAACCCCCTTCAAGGTACAAGTAAATTTTGATATTATATTATTTGAAGGACTGATAGATGTGGATATTGTAAATAAATGGTTGAATTTTCTCGGAGGGTACTTTTCGATCCACAATTTTTTCGGCAGAGAAATTATTACTTTTTCACTCCTCAAGGTCATCCCCCATGTTAAATACTAGTGGGATACTTACTCTAAGTAAAGGGTCATAGAGGGATATGAAATATTTGTGGTTGGCCCCACATGAGATTCCTTGAGGGATAAAATTAAAGAAAAATACTACCATGTTGGAAGCTACGAGGACTAGTACACAATATAGAGCACGCTGGGTCAAGAAAGGGACCAGACAGTACCATATTTGACCAATATTTTCCATACCGTGCACACCAAATTGGGTATCAAAGACTCTGAACAACATCTGGTCCTCAAATACCGTGGTTGTCTACATAGATACATTCAAACAGAAATGAATTTTTTGGACATCATATCATTAGTTGCAGCGTATATATATGTTGTGAAGATCGAGCATAAATTTAAGCAGAAGAGGCAAGAGTTTGGATTTGCAAAATCCTCACAGCCAAAGCAGGGAAAAGGTGGCCCAAACCCAGAAAACAAGGGACAAAGAAAACATGGCCAATCTCAGGAATACCAGTCCAAACCGAAATACAAAAAGGATAATGAGAAGTCGAAGAAGGACACGAGAAAGTGGCATGAATACCATAAAATCCCTTGGCACAACACCAAAGAATGTCACTCCAAGAAGTGACTGGTGGTCGAGATGAAAGCTTTTGAGTTAGAGGAAGATTCTAACTCTGAATCAAATTCATAAGGAGGAAAGAGAATTATTGATGTTGAATCGAATGCCATTATCGCTACCACCAAAGTCCAGCCAAGTGAACCAAAAGAACCAAAGGAAGGGGAATGGTTCTTTCACTCACATATGTGGGTAAAGGGGGATCCACTTCATTTCATTTTCGACAATGGAAATCAGAAGAACCTAATCTCAGTAGAGGTCGTCAAGCGAGTGGACCTACCGATGACACCATACCCACAACCCTACACCATCGGCTCACTTCTCCAAGGAAGAGATCTCTGCATCAGCCAACAGTGTCATCTACCCTATGACATCAATCCCTTCAAAGATGAGGTATTGTGTGATATTTCTCCCCTTGAAGTTTGTGATGTTCTTTTAGGACAACCATATTTGTGGAAGTGACATGTTTTGTATTAGTCTAGACCCCGTAGTGTTATTATTACTTTGGATAAAAAATTGTACATGACACCAGAGGTAGCGTTGCCTACCACTATTTCTTTAATCTCTACTAAGAAATGTAGTAAGGACATTTCACAGACTGGGAAGTTCGTCCTCTTTGTGATCTGTGCTCACAATAAGCATAAGTTCATCACCACATTCGTGACCTCTACACAAAGCCTCTCTCTGAAGTAGAAGCAAGTGGATGGGATCATGGAAGAGTACAAAGACATCTTCTCCTCACCCACCATGGTACCGACGCAATACCAAGTCAAGCATCGAATTTACCTAACCCTCGGTGCACCTCTGCCTAATGGACCAATCTATCGACACTCGTTGATGGAAAATGACAAAATCAAGCATCATATCCAATAGTTTCTTCAAAATGGGTACATCAAACCCAACTCCTCCCCTTTTGGAAGCCCGATTGTGCTGGTGCATAAGAAATACAGGACTTGGTGGCTCTGCATTGATTACAGATAATTAAACAAAAACACAGTCAGGATCCATAACCCAATTCCCTGAATTGATGACCTTCTTAACCAAGTCAAGGGGGAAAAGTTCTTTAGCAAGATTGAAATAAATTCTGGCTACCACAAGGTTCCCATTGAACTGACTGATGTATGGAAGACAACTTTCAAATCTAAACAAGGTCTCTTTGAATGGATGATCATGCCCTTTGGCTTAACAAATGCACCAACCACATTTATGAGGTTGATGGATGATGTATTGGGACCCTTCACCAACTATTTTGTGGTGGTATATATGGATGACATCCTCATATTCAATGGAACTTGAGAGGAGCACATTCAACATATTCAATAGGTTATGAGCACTCTATGGAAGCATGAGCTATATGCCAACTTGGAAAAATGATCCTTTGGCATGAACAAGTTCCAATACTTGGGATACAAATTTGATGAGCATGGGGTACATTTGGATCCAACTATGATCCAAGTCATCTATGGTTGGCCAACCCTGACCACACTAACCAAGCTTCATATATTCTTGGGACTTGCCAACTTCTATGGACAGTTCATGTTGGGATTCTCAAATATTGCATGGGCCCTCAGCCAAGTGACCAAGGGTGGTGGCAGGGAAAAGTTCACACGGGGGAAGGCACAACAATGAGAATTTGATGATCTGAAGCATCACTTGTGCTCATCTCCAATACTCTCCTTACCTGATTTGTAAAACTCGTTTGATATTGAGATTGATGCATCCAACTATGTTGTAGGCATATTTCGCACTCATCATGGTCATCTAGTAGCATACCATAGTGAGACACTCTCAGATATCGTCCGGAAATACCCCAAATATGACAAGGAAATGTATTCCATTGTGCAATCCTGTGTTCAATGGAAACATTACATTCTGGGAAGGGAGAAATTCATCCACACTGACCACAAGCCTGTGCAGCTCCTGCACACACAAGGGAAGTTGCAGAACTACTGCCATAAAAAATGGTCCACATATCTGCAATAGTTCCATATCAACATCAAGTATAAGACATGGAGCAAAAATCGTGTTGTTGACTACCTTAGTCATCCTCCCATGCATGAACTCACCACCATGCTCCATTCTTGTGGTCATGAGGCATCTAAGTGGCCCCAACTTTATTAGCGAGATCCTGACTTCGCCACCACCTATCATCTCTTGGGTACATGTGTGAATGTCACCGATTTTCACATTCAGGATGGACTGTTATTCCATCTGGGCCATCTCTTTGTTCATGCAAGAGAGCGTGGAAAGTGGATTTGAGAGGCTCATTACAGTCGGATGGAAAGACATTTTGGTGTGGAAAAAATTGTGGTCGTTCTACATAAAGATTATTTTTTGCCAAACATTTGACAGAACATCAGCAAGTATATTAGATCTTGCATTTCCTGTGGAATTTCCAGCATAACCATCAAGAATCAAGGCTTATACACCCCTCTTCCTACTCTAGATATGCCTTGGGAATCCATCTCGATGGATTACATCTCGGGTATTCCATCCACCAAGCAAGGAAATGATTTCATGTTTGTGGTGGTTGATCGGTTTTTTAGGATGGCCATTCTCACAGCCTGGAAGAAGTTTGTGCTCACAATAAGCAGAAGGTTTTCGCCACATCCATGACCTCTACACAGAGCCTCTCTCTGTAGCAGAAGCAAGTGGACGGGATCGTGTAAGAGTACAAAGACATCTTCTCCTCACCCACCATGCTACTGACGCATTGCTAAGTCAAGCATCCAATTTATCTAACCCTCGGTGAACCTCTTCCTAATGGACCAATCTATCATCGCTCGTTGATGGAAAATGATGAAATCAAGCATCATATCCAAGAGTTGTTTCAAAAGGGGTACATCAGACCCAAATCCTCCCCTTGTGGAAGTCTGATTGTACTGGTGTAGAAGAAAGACATGACCTGGTGGCTCTACATTGATTACATAGAATTAAACAAAAACACAGTCAGGAATTAGTACCCAATTCCCTGAATTGATGACCTTCTTGACCAACTCAAGGGGGAAAACTTCTTTAGCAAGATTGAAATAAATTTTGGCTACCACCAGGTTCCCATTGAACTAACTGATGTATGGAAGACAACTTTCAAATCTAAATAAGGTATCTCTGAATGGTTGGTCATGCCCTTTGGCTTAACAAAGGGACCAATGACTTTTATGAGGTTGATGGATGATGGATTGAGACCCTTCACCAAGTATTTTGTGGTGGTATATATGGATGATATACTCATCTTCAGAAGAACTTGGGAGGAGCACATGCAACATATTCAATAGGTTATGAGCACTCTGCGACAACACAAGCTATATGCCAACTTGGAAAAATGATCCTTTGGCATGAACATGTTCCGATACTTGGGATACATTTTTTATGAGCATGGGGTACATGTGGATCCAACTAAGATCTAATTCATATGTGGTTGGCCAACCCGGACCACACTAACCGAGATTCAAAGCTTCTTGGTACTTCCCAACTTCTATCGACGATTCGTGTTGGGATTCTCAAATATTGCATTGGCCCTCAGCCAAGTGACTAAGGGCGGTGGCAGGGAAACGTTCGCATGGGGGAAGGAACAACAATGAGAATTTGATGATCTGAAGCATCACTTGTGCTCAGATACAGAACTCTCCTTACCCGATCCGCAAAAATCATTTGAGATTGAGATTGATGCATCCAACTATGTTGTAGGCATAGTTCTCACTCAACACGCTCATCTAGTAGTATACCATAGTGAGACACTCTCAGATACCGTCCGGAAATACCCCAACTATGAAAAGGAAATGTATTTGATTGTTCAAGCCTGTCTTCAATGGAAACATTACATTCTGGGAAGGGAGACAGTCATCCACACTAACCACAAGCCTCTGCAATTCCTGTAGACACAAGAGCAGTTGCAGAATGACTGCCATAAAAAATGGTCCACATATCTACAATAGTTCTGTATCAACATCAAGTATAAGACATGGAGCACAAATTGTGTCATTGACTACCTTAATCGACCTCCCATGGATGCACTCACCACCATGTTCCATTCCTATGGGCATGAGGCATCTGAGTGGCCCCAACTTTATTAGCGATATCCTGACTTCACCACCACCTATCATCTCTTGGGTACAGGTGCGAGTGTCACCAATTTTCACATTTATGATGGACTGTTATTCCATCTAGGACATCTCTTTGTTCATGAAATAGAGCATGCAAAGTAGATTTGAGAGGCTCACTACAATCAGATGGCAAGACATTTTTGTTTGGCGAAAATTGTGGTCATTCTACATAAACATTATTTTGGCCAAAAATTTGACAGAACGTCAACAAGTATATGAGATATTGCACTTCCTGTGCCATTGCCACCCCAGGCATCAAGAATCAAGGCTTATACACCCCTCTTACTACTCTCGAGATGCCTTGGGAATCCATCTCGTTGGATTACATGGCGGGTCTTCCGTCCAGCAAGAAAGGAAATTATTTCGTGTTTGTGGTGGTTGATCAATTTTCAAGGATGGCCATTCTCAAAGCCTGCAAGAAGATCATCACAACGAAAAATATTGTCAGTCTCTTCTTCGAACAAGTGTGGGTCCATTTTGGGATACCACAGACAATTATCTCCTATCGGGAAAATAGGTTCCTCAACACATTTTGGTCGATTCTCTGGTCACTATTGGACACCAAGATCACTAAGTTCACTTCCTTACAACCTCAAATCGATGGCCAAAAAAAGGTCACCAATTGGATGATTTTGCACATTTTACACATGTATAACTCTAAGCATCCACATACATGGAATGATAATCTTCCATATGTTCATCACAGCTACAAGAGGGCTCTCCATAGCTCCACCGACCATATCCCCTTTCAGGTGGGGCTGGGATTCCAACCCTTGGGTCCCATTGATGTTGCTCTACCTCTTGCAACCACACAGACAAATTCTTCCCATGTTTAGTCCGAGGCCGAAAAATCCACCGGATTCATTGAGAGGATTCAACTCATCCTCCAACAGGTCCATGAGATTTTTCATAAATCCAATGATAAGTACAAGAAACGCCATGATCAACACTAGGTACCACACAAGTTTCAGGTGGGAGACAAGGTCTAGTTGCATTTGTAGAAAGAATTTCTTACAAGGCCCCATCGAAAGCTCTGTCCACTTCGCTATGGGCCTTCAACTATCACCACAGTTGTGGGTGCCAATGATTTTCAGCTCAACACTCTCCCCTTCATTGGCTTCCACCCAGTGTTCAATCTGGACCTCCTCCATCCATATTTTCCACATTTATTGGACACCATGAAAATCGCAGAACAATTGAAATCAAAATAGCTCAGCCCTAACTGCATGGAATATGCATCCACTGATCATATAGTGGACACACATTTCAAGGGAAATCACAAACAAAGGATCCAACATTATTGGGTTATTAAGGCAAGGAAACTCCTGCATCAAGGAAAGTGGCTCACCCAAAGCCAAATTCAGTAGAAGTTTCCTCACTTGATGGGGGAACTCAACGCAATGGATACCATTTATTCTTAAGGGGGGAGGACTGATCGAGGTGGATATTGTTGGACACCCACCTATTCCAACTAGCTCTTCTTGATAATTTTTAGTTCAACACATTCTTTTGTAATTCTTTGTAATTGTGGGTTCAACACTTCCGAGGTTTTTTGAATCCCTACATAGTGTACATGTTGATATTGGTGGCCGTCCACCTAATCCAATTGGCTTATTTTGGAAATTTTCACGTTAGTACATATTTTTGTACTTCCAGGGTCATTTTGTGGCCCTAAACAATGTTTTCTTGGATTTCCATATTCAAAATGTAGACAAAGGACATAATGTGTAGTTCTCGAAAATTCCTTTCCAAAGGGCTATCACGTGCCTAAACCAGAGGATGTATGAAAACGTTACGACCCCGGGAGGTTGAGGTACCAAATTACACATTGGGGCCCAGATAACGTTTGGTGTTTCATCTCCTAGGGTTAGTTTTTTGGATATCTAGGGTTTTGGCATGCAAGGGTAATGTTAAAAAGGCCTCTAGATGCTCATTGTAATCATTCTGCTTAGAAATATGCATGTAGCAGCTGCATCTCTTCTCAGATATAGCTACCACCATTCGAGCAAGTTGTTTTGAGTTCTCTAGTTTTACAGCTTCAGCCTATTTCATTTATTCAATAGAAGTTATTGTTCACTATATATCTGTTGTTGTTCCCTATATATCCATGTTATTCTATTCAATTTGTTATCATTTCGTTCCACTCATAAATATGGATCATAGTTGCAACAAAGGGATTTGCAGCAACATGAATAGTTGCAGAAAGAGAGTTGCAACAAAAGGAGTTGCAACAAGGGGAATTGCAACAACGGGAATAGTTGGAGCAAGGGGAATTACAACAATGGTAACAGCTGCAACAAGGGGGATAGTTGCAACAAAGAAGGTTGTAGTAATGATAATAATTGTGGCAAAGGGAGTTACAACAAAATAAATTGTAACAACAGGAGTTGCAACAACATTGTTCTCCCTTGCATATCCTGAAAAAAAGGCATTATTATAATTTGTTGAGAAGAATCCTTACATAACCATCACGAAACTGTGAAGTGCCCTTCTTTTTTATTTCGAACATTTTTTCTTAATGCGCTAGCTAGGCTAGTTTTCACATTTTGTTTTTGGAAAATAAATGGATATTATCAAGCTGGGATTGATCCTTTCTGAATGAATTCCAAATAATTGTTGGGCCATCCATTTTCAATCTTCCTCAAAAGGGATTCCTTTGATAAGGTTCGATGATATAAGCGAAGTCTATGTCCATTATCCATTAGAGGAATTATGTCTTCATCTATGGTATGTATTTTGATAGCCCCATTTTCATATATTGTATCAATCGCGTATGGATGAAGCCATATAGTGTAAAATTTTTCTCAGAAGTCCTCGAACCTAGAATTAAATATCAATTCCTAGTCTTTCTTTGAATTTTTTTTTCTTGGTAAAATTATTGTGCCATCTGTCCATTTGGTGTTGTATCATGTGGCTAGGTGTAGGAAATCATTTTGTAGTTCATCCAACTTGTTAATTTGAAACAATCTTTGTTTATGAGCCTTTGATAGGTCCAACCCAAGTTGTATTGTTATCGTAAGTGTCTGGATTTTTGTTTCAATGGGTAGTAGTACTCTTTTCCCATATACTAGCTCATAAGGTGTGCATCTTATAGTAGTTCTCTAGGTGGTTTTGTAGCCCCATAAAGATTCAGGGAGTCTATTATCCCAATCCTTGAGGTGTAGTCTGATAGTTTAGTGATAATGGCCTCAAGGATATTATTAGTCCCTTCTACTTGTCCATTTGTCTGTGGGTGGTATGGTATTTTCACTATGTGCTTGATTTTATAGTTGTCCATCAGATCTATGACAAGTTGTGATGAGAACTGAGTTCCTCTGTCGGTCACTATCTCTCATGGTATCTCGTACCTTACAAATTTTTCTTCATAGAGAAACTCCACAACTCATTGTTCGGTCACTATCGGAAGTGATTTTTCCTCAATCCATTTTGTAACATAATCCACATAGACAAGGATGTAGGAGTGATGACAGGAAAGGAGATTTATTGGTCCCATGAAATAAATGGCCTATTTTTCAAAAGGTTCTAACACAATTTGTGGTTGTGACGACATTTCATCTGTTTGTACGGGTCTACCCATGCGTTGATAGTTGTCGCACCTCTTCACATACTCTTTGGAATATTTGAAAAGTGTGGGCCAATAATACCCCCGATGGAGTGCCTTGTACCCAGTCCTTTTATCTACAAAATGTCCCCCACATGGTCCATCATGATAGGATTTTAGTATCTCATGGAATTTATCCTCTCATACACATCTTTTGATAATCAAATCAGGCCCAGTGTAGAAGTGGCAACCATCAATCCATGAAAATATTTCTCTTTTATTTACTACACTTTGTCGATCTTTAGGATTCAAATGATGCAGAAGCTTTCCTATAGAGAAAAATTTAGCAATATATGCAAACCAAGGTGATTTAGTAGATACTGAAAATAGATGTTCAACTGGAAAGAAATCTTCTACTAGAGGTTCGTTCTCATTGGATATTATTCTAGAAATAAAGTCAACACCTACATTATCTTTTCATGGTTTATCTAGGATGATAAAATCAAATTCTTGTAATAAAATAAACCATCTAGTGACCTTTCCATTGGTGATTAGTTTGTTCATTAAATATTTAATAGCAGCATGATCAATGTGAAAAAATATTGAATACCCAATAATGTAGTGCCGAAACTTGTTTATTGCATGAATAATAAAAATAAACTCTTTATCGATTTCCGTATAGTTCAATTATGCAGGCGAGATATTCTTATTGATGTAGTAAATTGCATATGGGTCCTTTCCTTCTAGTTTTCCTAGAATGGCTCCAACGAAAGTGTCTGATGCATCTGTGGAGATGTGGAATGGGAGGGACCAACCAGGTCCTCATAGAACAAGAGCTACGAACACTTTGATTTTCAATTCGTCAAGTACATGATGGCATGTCTCTATCCATACAAACTCAGTATCCTTGTTAAGTAAATCAAATAATGGGCGAAACATACATAAAAAAATTTGAATAAATCTATTGTAATAACCAATGTATCCCAAGAAAGTTTGTACCTTCTTTTGTGAAGTTGGAGTTGAAAAATTTAATATTACCTTTAATTTTTATAAATCAATTGAATACCTTTGGCTGAGATGTGATGTCCTAGTACGATGCCATCAATTAATATCATCACACATTTTTCATTACTAAGGGATACATTTGACTCTTTGCACCTTATCAATGTTTTCTCTATATTGTCTAATGCCTCATCGAATTCATCCCCATATGTTGTGAAATCGTCCATATATATTTCCATGCAATCATGAATTAGATCATAAAATATATCAAAAAAAAAATCGTTGAAAGGTGGTAGGGGAACTGCATAATCCAAATGGTATAACATGGTAGGAAAATTCCCCCCAAGGACAAATGAATGTTGTATTCTCTTGATCTTCAGGTGCGATTTGGATCTGGTTATATCCAATGAATCCATTGAGGAAAGAAAATTATTTCTTCCCTGCTAACATGTCCAATACCTAGTCGATAAAAGACAATGAGAAGTGGTATTTGTGTTTCTTTATTGAGTTCTCTATAGTGGACAAAAATTTACCATTTACCATTTTTCTTTGGTAGCATGACAAGAGGGGATACCCACAAACTATTAGAAATCAAATAGATGAAGTTAGTTTTAATCAATTTTTGTAGCTCTTCTTTGACTATGTCCTTATGTGTGGGGTTCATCCAGTGCTGGGGTTGGTGAATGGGCCTACAACCTTCCTTAATATATATGTGATGTGTGCATATGTCGAGATGGATTCCCTTCATGTTAGAGCAATCCCAGGTGAAGGAATCATTGTGCTTGTGTAACACTTTAACCAATTTATCTTTTTTTTGTTCAGTTAGTCCTTGGTTGATTTTCAAGATTTTCCCTAGGATGATTTCTATGGTTTTGGTAAGGGACCCTTGATCTTTTTTTGGTGGTGATTCCTGTTGAGGATAGAGAATCCTATGTTTCTGGTTGCATAACCTACTCAAGAATATGTGTGTTTTCTAAGGAGGAGAAAGAGGATATAAAATCATTGATCTTCGTCCTCTGTTTTATTTCTTATGGCTAAGTATTGGTCTATGGAGAGGACTTGATAGGATTCTTATTCTTCCTCACTTTCATATTCATGAAACCAAAGTGGTGTTTCTAGATCTATACTGGGTTTGGAAGGATGATAGAGGGTTAATTGTTTTGTGGATATCCCATGGGAGATGTTCATGGTGTCTGACCTACAACCGATGTAGGCACCAGTAGTGGCCAACCAAGGTTGTCCCAAAATTAGAGGATACCCTCCCATATAGGTTTTCAATTTTAGGACCATGAAGTCAATGGGATATTCCCATGACTCCATAGAGATCACTACATATTCTAATATACCCTCTGGTTTAATGGTTGATTTATTATTGAGTTAAAGTACAGTTGGGGTTTCCCTAAGGCCTGTAAAACCTAAGGCTTGCATAGTCTCACATGTCATAACATTTATGGTAGCCCCTAGGTCAATTAATGTGTTACTAATAAGTGTATTGTTGATATACACATTAATGAATGGACTATAAGGGTTAAATTATTTAGCTACGAGAACTCCCCCCATCGTTAAATATGATAGTTTTCCCATGACATGAATGGTTTGGGGATCCTTTCGTTTCCTATCGAGTTTTCTTAAGAAACATTCCCATACCACTTTTGAATATATGGGCACATCCTTGATGGCTTGAAATAACGGTATTTTGACACACACATTTTTTAGTTCTCCTAGGAAGTCAAACTTAGGCTAAGTAATAGGTTTTTCTAAGTTTAGCCTTTCTAGATAAGGTGGGTTTTTAAGTTCATAGGTTCCTGAGATTGTTTTGGTTCCAATTCTTAATTTCAAATATCCTCATTCAAATCTTCAATACTAATACAATGTTGGTCCTTGGATATTGTTTTCCCTGATCAGAGGCGAGTATCATTGCATTCCAGGGAAGAGATGGAATATGTTGGGTAAGTTGCAAGTCCAACAACTTGTTCTCGTTGTCTTGGCATTCTGTTATTTGAGTTAGGAATGGGTTTTTTAGGTAGTTGTGGTCGATAAGGGGAAGATGTGGATGCCTACATTTAGGGAGGAGAAATTAGTTACATGGGTGGGTGTGTCATAGGTTTTTGAGGTCATCTTATAGTAGGGTTCCTCCATACCTGTTACCATAATTGGTTTGGAGGAGGAGGAGCCACCCATTATTGTGTTGGAATACCACATGGTTGAGAAGAATTTTTCGTGAAAGGGTTAGACCAATATGAATTGAAATATTGAGATTGATCTTGGATCATACCTTGAGGTTAGGGATGCCAAGGTCCCTTCTAAGATACATAGCATGTTTTTTCTAGTTCTTTAGATTTCTGGTAGATATCTTTTATTCCAGGTAAGGATGGACAATTATGAGTAGCATGGTCCTCTTTGCATATTATACAAACCTCGATTTGATCCAATGGACATTCTTTCCATGGGCGTTTTATTCTACATTTCAGGAAAAAGATAGTGAAAGCTCATTCTCTCTCATCCTCCTTCTTCTTCATCTATAGTGTATCTAGTTGCGAGCTCAAGGAACTAAGTATGTGTGTCTTGAATTCTTCTAACATGTTCCCGATTTCGTTTCTCATAACCCCACATCTTGCAGTTTTTCACATTCTTCTTAGTATATCTCTTGGTCCTTTCCCATTTTTGATGTGCCTCTAGAATACTTATGGAAAAGTTTCAAGATAATGTCGTATTCTAACTGGGAAACATGTCGTATTTGATTATAGAAACTCATGGTATATGAAAACAAGGGTAAAGAAATCAATGTTTTATATAAACTTTTGTAGGGTTCAATATAATATAAATTAAATCTCTTTCATTATAGAAACTCACGGTATATGAAAACAAGGGTAATTAAATCACTTAATAAGTATGGTTAAAACTTAAACTAATTATTCAACTATAATTATGGTTAAGACTTAAAAAATTAAATAACAAAAAAATATTATGTATCATATAATGTAAATGATTTATATTTTTTAAATGCAAAATTATATATAAGAAAAAATAAAAATGATAAATTCAATATTTTTATATTATGATAATATATTAAATATATATATATTTTTAAATGCAAAATTATATATATGAGAAAAAAATTAAGAATCATAAATTCAATATTTCTATATTATGATAATATATTAAGTGTGTTTGATTATAAATAATTTATAAAAAGAAAGGAATACAAATGATTTAAGTTATATATATATATATATATATATGGATAAGTAGAATACTTAATTACTTATTAGAGAAGGGGTTAATGTTTAAAAGGAGAATGCAATAAAAGGAATCACAAATACTATTAAATATATCTAGGTTAAATTTTGTATATTTTTTATATGTTATTTTAAGAGAGTACATAAACATTCACAATTAGTTTATGCTATTTTGCATTTTGTTTATATTCATATGGATATAATAAATCAATTATAGTTTAAAAAGGTCATGTAATAGTATCTATACTTGTTGAAATAGTTTGAAAATATTATAAGAAGGTTATGTGGTAGGAGCTTCTGACTCGTAGAATGAATGTCGGTAGCCTACAATTATGTTAAAATTGGTTGCGACAATTGGTATAGACAACGTTTCAAATTTTATGGATTTTAATTAAGTAAATAGTATATTGTAAGAAAAACAGGATCACGGAGCAATAAAATAAAATGTGGAAATAAAACATAGAAGATACACAATACAATAGAGACACAGATATACGTGGTTCATCTAGTGTGGGATACGTCCACCAGAGAAATTTCCAGGTCCTTCCTTATTATTATACAACAAATGAAGTGATACAACCTACAACACACCCATTGTAACTTTCTCTTCTTTCTCTCACAGTCTCCTCACTCAGAATACAATATTTGCAATGATACATAGCCACAATACATTTTCCTCGTAAAATAGGGTTTCTTTCTAGGGAAAAAAACCCTAACATAACTTCTATCATCATATATGTGACCTTATAATGAATGGTCCATATTTACTATGAAATTACAATATACATTTACAAGGCAATTTTTCCTTCAAGGGCCCACTTTTCCCCGAACCCTGCAGGAGGGGAAAACCCCCCCTACACTCCCCCACGTGGAGGAGTGTACATTCTTCTGGGGTGTAAAGTCTTCATGGGGTATAAACACGGCTGAAAACAAAGGCCTTTGAATCAAGAAGATAATCAGGCTCCACAACCAACAATCTCCCACTTGGAGACTGATCTCAACAACTCCATCATTGTTGTATCTGTTGGACTATGATCCTTCCTGGACATGAAAAATTTTTCATCTTCACCTTCATGATGGAAGACCAACTAAAACTAAGAAGGAACCCAGTTACTCCCTTTGTTAACATGTCTGCAGGATTCTGGCTAGTGTGTATCTTTTCCAACTTCAAATGTTCATCTTCCAAGATGGATCATATGAAATGGTACTTGAGCTATATATTCTTAGTCTTCTAATGGAAGGCTAAGTTCTTTTCAAGATGAATGACACTTTCATTGTCACAGTACAACCTACTATTCTCCTTCTTTTTTCTCAATTCCTTCATAAACCTCTGTAACCAAATCATTTCTTTATTAGCCTCTGTAGCAACAACATACTTTTCTTTTGTTGTTGAAAGTGAAAAAACCTTTTGTAGTTTTGAAATCCAAGTTATTTTTGTTCCACCTATAGTAAAAACATACCATGTGGTGCTCGTTCTGCTATCTTTATCACCTGTCATATCTGAATCAACATATCCATGTAGAACAATGTATGAACCTCCAAAACATAATTCATGAGTAGCAGTACCTCTGAAATACCTGAGAATCCACTTTACTGCCTCCCAATGTTCTTTACCTAGATTGTTCATATACTTACTCACAACTCCCACTACATGTGCAATATTTGGTCTTGTGCAAACCATTTCATACATCAAGCCACCAATTGCTGATGAATAAGGGACCCTAGAGATGTATTGTATCTACTCATGTGTCTTGGGACACATTTCCTTAGTTAATTTGAAATGACTGGACAAAGGTGTACTAACTGGTTTTGCATTATGCATTCTAAACCTCTCCAACACCTTCTCTATGTACTCACCCTGAGACAATGTCAATTTGTGATTTTTCCCGTCTCTTTTTATTCTCATACCAAGGATTTTCTTTGCAACACCCAAATCCTTCATCGCAAATGAATTAGCTAATTTATTCTTGAGGACATTTATATTCTGCATATTAGACCCTGCAACAAGCATGTCATCTACATACAATAGCAAGATAATATAGTTTCCATTTTCTAACCTTTTAAAATAAACACAGTGATTAGAATGACATCTACTATAACCTTGTTCTGTCATAAACTTATCAAACTTCAAATACCACTGTCTTGGATCTTGATTTAGGTCATACAAGCTCTTCTTAAACTTGCATACCAAATTCTCCTTCCCTTTTACCTCATACCCCCGTGGTTGCTACATATGAATATCTTCCTCCAAATCCCCATGGAGAAAAGTTGTTTTTACATCTAACTGTTCAAGATCCAAATCTTCTACTATCACAAGACTTAAAATAATCTTAATTGAAGTCATTTTAACAACAGGAGAAAATATTTCATGAAAATTTATACCTTTCTTTTGTGCAAACCTCTTTACAACAAGTCTATCCATGTACCACTTTTTTCCTCCAACTTCTTTCTTCAATTTGTAAACCCATCTATTCTGCAATGCTCTTTTTCCTGCAGGCAACTGAACCAAATCCCAAATTTTTTTATTTACCAGGGAATCCATTTCCTCTTTCATGCCTTGATCCCACTTCTTTTTAGTGTCTACCTGCATTTCCTCTTCATAACATTATGGTTCACTAGAATCAGTCAACAATAAATAATACAATGAAGGAGAGTATCATTCAGGGGGTCTACTTAACCTAGTAGATCTTCTAACAACACTTGTAGGAGTTTGAGGTACATGTTGCTCCTGTTATTGTACATTTTGATTTTTCATTACTTTGGAATTTGTTTTTCAGTGATCTCATCAAGCACTGTGTATTCTGGTTTTTATTTTTCTTCTTTCTTTCCTTGCAACTGATCTTTGTACATGACCTTCTCATTGAATATGACATCTCCACTCCTAATGATTTTATGATTTTCAGAATCCCATAAGCAATAACCAAAATCATTAACATAGTATCCAATAAAGGTACACTTCTTGGATTTTGCCTCAAGCTTTGTTCTATTTTCTTTATCAATATGGACAAATTCTTCAAAACTGAAAGTCTTCAAAAAATAATAGTTTACCTTTTTACTTGTGCATGCCTCCTCTAGAATTCTACCATCCAAAGAGCTTGAAGGTCCTCTGTTTATTAAGTAAATAACAGTATCTACAACATCTTCCCAGAACTGTAAGGGAAAACCAACATGCAATATCATACTCCTTTCACGCTCCATGATTTTCTTGTTCATTCTTTCTGACACGCCATTTTCTTGTGGTGTTCCTGGAACTGTCTTCTCTCTATGAATCCCATGGTATGAATAGTAATCATAAAACTCATTGCTACAATATTCACCTCCATTTTCTGATATGGGACACTTCAACCTTTTTCCTTCCTCATTCTCAAGCAAAGCTTTCCATTTCTTAAAAGTATAAAAAACATTAGATTTTTGTCGAATACATTAAACCCAAGTTTTTCTAGTTGCATCATCAATAAAAGTAACATAATAATGAGAACCACTAAGACATGATACATGACCTGGTCCCCATACATTTGTATGCACAAGCTCTAACATTTCACTCTTCTTTTCTTTTCTGACTCTAAGAAATTTGAATCTCTTTTGTTTTCCATAAACACAATGCTCACATAAATCCAAATCAATTTGTTTAAGATCTCGCAACAAATTTATTTTGTGAAGTATCTACATCCTCTTCTCACTCATGGGTCCAAGCCTATGATGCCATAGTGTTGTATCCACTCATGTAAAATCTAAAGAGATAGAAGATTCGGTATTACCAGTACATAAATACAATGTACCTACCTTCTCTCCTTTTTCTATCACCAATGATGCTTTGGTGACCTTACACACCTTATCTGTAAATATGGATATACAACCTTCACTTGCCAACTACCCTATTGAAATTATATTTTTCCTTAGATATAGAACAAGTTTTACCTCTTTCAACAACCATTGGTTTCCATTCCTTTTCTTTATTTTTACCTTTCCGATTCCAACAATTTTGCATGGTGCATCATCACCCAAATGAACCTGTCCAAAATCACCTTGAACGTAATCTAGAAAAAGTTTTCTATGGGGTGTGGCATGAAATGAAGCCCCTGAATCTACTACCCAAGACTTAGAAATATTATCTACTGAAAGAATCAAATAATCTTGTAACACATCACCTGTTACATTTGCTTCCTGATTTTTCTCCTATTATCCATCTCTTTTTTTCTTTGGAGCTCTAAAGTCTTTCTTCAGATGTCCTTTATTCCCACAATTTCAACACTCTATATTTCCCAGTCTGGATTTGTATCTTCCCTTCCTAGAATTCTTGCGGTTCCCTGAGCCATTTCCTCTATCATTTTGTCTTCCCCTGTTCTCCATGTTTAACGCATTACCTGATGTCTCACCTGTGCTTTTCCATCGCATTTCCTCACTAAGAATAACAGCAACAACATCATCAAATTTTAAAGTGTTTGAACCAGATACATAGTCACTTACAACCATGACCAAGTCGTTCCAACTTTCTATCAATGAGCAGAAGATTAGAAGAGCCCTAAATTCATCATCAAAGTCCACTTTTACATAACTTAGTTGATTAGTAACCATATTAAATTCATTTAAATGATTTGCAATAGATCCACCTTTTGACCTCTTCATATTAAATAATCTCTTCATTATAAATACCTTATTGGACGTCAAGGGTTTTTCATATAGTTTAGACAATGCATTCATCAACTCCTTCATTGTCTTTTCTTTCAAAATATTGAAAGCCATCGACGTTGTCAGGCTCAACCATATCATTCCTAGTGCCTTTCTGTCAAGAACCTCCCATTCCTCATCCTTCATGGTCATTGAATTCATTGATATTCCACACAATGGTAGGAATAGATCCTTCTGGCATAAATAATATTCCCTTTGCATCTTCCATAACTGGTATTTTTTGTCATTAAAATTCTCGACCCTAAACTTTCCATCTTCTGCCATTGCTCCCACTCGAACTAGGAACCCTCTTTTCATGTGAGTTACCTTTTTCTCTGATACCTGTTGTTAGAAAAATAGGATTGCAGAGTAATAAAAAAAAACAAATGTGGAAATAAAACATAGAAGATACACAATAAAATAGAGACACAGATATACGTGGTTCACCCATTTTGGACTACGTCCACCAGAGAAATTTCCAGGTCCTTCCTTTATTATTATCCAGCAAATGAAGGGATACAACCTAAAACACACCTGATGTAACTTCCTCTTCTTTCTCTCACAGTCTCCTCACTCAGAATACAATATTAGCAATGATACATAGTCGCAATACATTTCCCTCATAAAAGAGGGTTGCCTTCTCCGGCAAAAAACCCTAACATAACTTCTACCATTATATCCGTGACCTTATAATGAACGTTCTAGATTTACTATGAAATTAAAATATACATTTACAAGACAATTTTTCTTTCAGGGGCCCTCTTTCCCCCGAACCCCCCAACTAGGGGGATGGCCCCCCCGAACGCCACAGGAGGGACAAGCTCCCCCTTCACTCCCCCATGTGGAGGAGTGTACATTCTTCCAGGGTGTAAAGTGTTCATGGGGTATAAACACGGCTGATAACAAAGGCCTCTGAATCAATAAGATAATCAGGCTCCACAACCAACAATATTGAGATGCTTCCTTTATGATCCACTATCATGTGTCATTAAAGAAGATGATAACTCATCCTTCATCAGGCATGTGCCTTCTTTTTAAGGTTCCTTATCTTCTTCAAATGAGAACCAATATCTAGGAAGGAAGCCCCCTTCTTTGAATCTGAGCGGGTAATTCAAGAAAATGAGAAAAATGTTGTCATGGTGGAGTCCTCAAATGACCATATATTATGGTCACAGAAATTCTTATCTATGGTAGTTGGACCAATATTATTGGTTCTCACTGGTTTAATTTAGGTAGAAGAAATGTGTTATTTATAATATTTTTTTAGAAGAATCATTTTACATAAAACAAATGATAACAAATAATCAAACATATTTTTCTTCCGTTTAAATCTATACATATAGTTATATACCATAATATGTTATTTTAAAGTTAGTTAGATATGATTCATTTTCATATATAACACACAAATAATAACAAACCATCAAACATATAAATTCATAAAAAATATCACCAGATCTTCATCGAATTAACCAACACCAACATACAATAAATCTATCAATATAGTTAGAGTTCCAAGGTACTTTTCCCAAAATTTGATGTTGCATTACAATTGTTGTTCATCACTGTGGAGGATAGAAACACTTAGATAGTGAAAGGGAATACATGCAACAATTGTTTACAACATATGTTAGTTGTGTAGTAGGTAAATATGCCACTAGTGATCTACTGGTTGGAGTATGCATATGAAGTTGAAAAAAAAGCATAAAGAAACCTCCAATCCACACATCTTTCTTTTTATCACTGTAAAATGAAGGGGTTGGTCAATCATTGGAATTTTAGGCACAAAAAAAATGGATTGGAAGTAGTTCCCCACAAAGTTCTGAATTTTTATCATACTGAAATTCTTATTGCACTTTCTCTAATGAGAAGGTTCTTGGTGGCACCTCCTACAAGTGTTTCTATAGTTTTTTTTATCTTGTCTTCACTCTTAATCTTTATTAGTCTTGAATTGTTTCAATATTCATATTTCAAACCCCAAGCTCTGGTACATTTTTGATTTTGTGAAGATTCATTGCTCTAAGACGAATCTAAGTTGCACCCCCTTCAAGTAAGCTCCCCGGCTCCCGAAGTTCCTCAGTTCCATCATCTTCATTCATTTTCTTTTTACTAATTTTGATTTCTGTAAGAGGTATCACAATGTTTACATCCAATACATTTGAGAACAATGATTCCTCTATGACCGTGGCATTTTTTATTGTACAATTTGGTTCAACTGCGTCCATTGGCATGGAAGATGTTCAAAAACAAATAATGAAATGTATATAGTGACTATCTAAAAAAACTGAAGCATAAAAAATTCCAACAATATGGAAGTCATAAATCCAACAAAGACTTGTGCATATCGATTCTGAGAGAAAGGTTTCATTATGAGGCCCAAGTCTTGACAACCATTAACATTGTTGTCCCTTACATTCCACTTGTGATCCTTTCATTATAGAATATTTTTGAATATAACTAAATTCTTTCTTTAAAGGTCCGCCAATGGGTGATGGCATGTGTGATCGGCCTACTTGTGGGCCAATTTCTCTTTTTCCCCTTTTTATCTCACAAAAGTGGGATTCGGGGACATCCAGTCAGACTTTTATTCTTATAAAGTTAGTTGAATGATCAATCTCAATATTTTTTTCTCTGTACTACTAATGAATTAGAGAGGAACATTATTAAAATAGTTGAATGATCAATGCCAGGAATGTTTTCTCTTTAATTCTAATGAATCAAGAAGGAACATTATAGAAAGTAGTGCTATAACCAAAAAGCAACCTATAACATTATAGAAAGTACTGTTGTAATGATCCAATGATGGATGTTGCATGGATTCAACGGGTGCAGGTAGGGTAGGGAGATGAAGGTTACAAAGGATTATGGAAGGTATGGAGGAACTAGTGGATTATTCCTCTGACCCACATTAAATTTTAAGGGTATTCAGAACTACAGAGGAGGGTTTCGAGGATTCAGGCACTACAGCCTTGATAGAGACAGGCTCCACCTGGGGAAGGCTACCAATGAAAAGAGATTAGAAAACTGGCAGTGACCCTCTACTAGATATAGATGTAGACTTCCATGGGCCACTTCCAAATACCTCGGTGGTACAGAGACTAGGGCTCGCTAAGCTTCCAGAAGTGTTACACATTATTTTGGTCACCTTGGTGATGTTCTACAAGAATGTGTTCAGGATCTCAAAAGGATCTTTTGCATGAGAAAAATAACTGGTTTATCCCTCTACAAAACTTATTTTTAGGATGTCGGAGGCTAAGAGTAATAAATAGTGCAGAAATGACTAATTTTTGCAGGTTGTCTTTAACCTAGCTTGTGAAATTTCCATAGCCTTTTCTATAGACAGGGTGTGGCGGTGTTTTAAGACTAAGAAAAGGGACGAAGTTCACAAAGGTTCTATAAGGGAATATTCTAGAATATGAGGTGGCATCCATATGTTTGGGATCCTACTAGCTTCTTTGATTTGGTGGGATCATCCTAATATCATTAACCATCTCTCATTCTCCTATATAATAATGGATTTCTTATGGAAAAGGTTGAGAAAAAAAACAAGCAAGATAAAGTAAGGAATTTATGAAGGAATAAGTTGAATATTGTGTGAGGAACTCTATTTCAATTGATGCTTGAGATCTCCATTTTTTCATCAAGGTATTGTGGGTCATCTTCATGCAATTTTGAAACAAATGTGTGTTTTGGAGCAAAGGGCCACTGAAAGGGAACCTTGCAACATCAAGGCGGCTCAGTTGTATCTTCCACTTTTACTTAATATAATACTGTGGCATGTTTATTTCCCATAAAATCATTCTCATTTTATTACATGACTCCTTGATCACATGTATAGGTTTTCATTGAACATACTATCATTTCTTTCACTTTGGTTGGTTTGTGTTCCATTGTAGGATCAATAGAAAAAGAGCATCGGAGCGAAGTAGGGACAACAATGACAAAAGGAAGCGATATTCAAAGGTATGCCACTCATATCTTATTTGATAGTAAATTCAATTATTAAACTTAGGAAAATCACCATGTCCTGTCTCATTTTGTTCTAAATCTAGGTGGATCTAGGGAGATCAGTTTATGTCCGCATTCACCGATTTATCCTATAACAAAATTGGTGACTCCATTGGGGATGGACGACCTGTTTGTGGTTTTTTGCTGTCCATTTGCCTTTAGCCTACCGCTTTTCATTGTAATCCAATCTCTAAGTCTGTGGGGGATCCATCTAAACTCTCTGGATCTAAAATTTCTCTTAGACTCTTTACCCTCTTTCCAAAAATTTTTTGTTTACATGCATTTCCGCACTATATCTCATATATATAGTGTTGCACCTCTTTTGTCCCCTAAATGAGAAAAATAGAGGTGCTTACAATCTTAGTTGGGTTAGCTAAGCAAGATAGCAGTAAAGGAAAGGGTTAGAAAAAGAAACATAAAAGACTAATCTAAGAATTAAGCTAAGAAATGAAAGAACAAATAAACTATTGAGCATAAGAGCATAAGAACAAAAAACCAATAAGACTCATGTCACCAATGGCAAGGAATATATTAGTGAAAAAAAAACACCAAGAAGAAATAGGAATTTGGGTCCCTTCTTCCTCTAAGGGAGGGCTCTTGGACCCCTACAACTAAGCTCTTCTTACAACTTTGAAAGAAATGGTGAAAGAATCCCAAGCTAATCCACTCAAGAGGTGAGATGGATTGCCCAAATGTAATGATGCTAGTATGCTCTTGATGAGAACAGAGGATTCCCCAAGAGAATAGCAGTAGCATAACCTTGCAATTAAATTCCTTGAAACTGTAGTGCACCCATGGCCTTGTTTTATAGCATCACTTTGAGGTATTGTGCAACCAGCTTATAGTGTGAAATGGGGTTGTTTAGGGCATTTTTAGTTCTTTGACCAGCCACTCAGTCGGATCCAGCCGAGATTTGGATGTCAAATCAACTTGAAATTTGAACCAAAAGTGGGTGGGAGGTCGACCAATCTCATAAATGCACCATTCTCAAGTGTGCGTGGCTTTTAGCGAGCACAGTCACGCATCATGTGCATGTGCGCTTTTTGTGCGTTTCTGGATGGCACATGTGCGCGCGCGCCCTGTGTAGTCATAGCGCACCTTAATTTTATCACTGGTTGTATAGTTTTGGACCTTTTGGAAATGATTTTGTGGTAATTTTGGTCCATGGGTGATCTCATAACTATTTGAAGATGCTGGATTCCTGTAACCATTTGCGGATGAAATTTGAGTGATAACAGATGTCCCCTGATGGATGAGGTTAGGAGCATACGTATAGTCGAAATTCATCAATTTTTCTTCTACTAAGAGTGTCATTGTAAGAGAGAGAGATAGTGACAGTATCAAGAGTGACCCGTTGGAGGGAGAAGGGAACCTGTAGGACCCCACTTTCCATAAGATGTGTAAAAATAAATTGTGTACAAATGAGGCGGGCATGCCCCATGCTCATGTTATGTAACTCAAAAAAGAATGGTGTTGTATAGTAACTGAAATGGTGTGTTGATGTAGACAACTGCAGTGCCCTTGGGGGTGGTTGTGATAAAGGAAAAAGACAATTCTGAGGAGGAACATACTCTGAATAGTAGGCAATGACACCTATAAGAAGTATCACGGATTATGTAGGCATTGATAGCCCAACCAAGTTCAGATGTCTTCAACAAACAGAAGAAACAACTACAATAGTCACAAAGTAAGAGCCACCGTAACATGAGAAAGTGTTGAAGTCGAATGTTACGGGGGTCAACGACAGCAGGGAAAAATTATGGTTCTCCCTGTGCCGTCCGAGACCTCTCATTGGAAAGGTAATGAGAGTCAAGATATTGTTTCCCTTCTGGAAACTATGATGATGTCGACAAAAGGGGGATGCGACTCCAAGAAGCAAAGGGATTCGTGAGATCTACTAGATGAGGTTAGGAACTAAGGAGGTACATGGACGAAGTCAATATGTATGAAGACTCAAGAATACCCTTGGTTGGGTGTATATGCGAAGTATAAGTGGCTGCAACCATTCAACTAGGTTGAGTGTCAGGGGGACAACAAGACGTGGGATAAGTTGTGCCAGAGGCGGGACAAAGTGAACAAACTCAGAGAGTAGAGGTAGGTGGCCTGTGGGATACTCGGAGTATATGGATGATGTCAACATGATTAGATGATAAGGAGTGCCCCAACCAAGGGCGACATGGGTTGGGTTTTCCAAAAAGGGAAGAAGGTTGCCAAAGGTGACGACAAAAAGATATGTAAATGTTGGAAACAAAGGCTTTTTACAATTTATAAAGAATAATTTGCGATGAGTGTACAAATACAGAAATGGGTGCCCCAAATGCAATATGGTTGGGCCGACTAGGGCGCATTTTTCTTGGAGAACTGGCGGAGGTTGGGGGCCTCATGGGTGGGTTTCTGTATGAGGTAGATGAAATGGAGGGAAATTTGCGGATGGACAAACTGATTGTGGATGAAATGGAGGGTTAATGATACTGTGGAGGTGCAGTCAAAAGATAACCTTGAAGAGATAATCATGGGAGTCCATGGGGAAAGCTAGAAAAATGAGGAGAATGAGTATGTGGTTGATTCACGACATGGTGTAAGACTATCGGGACTCCCATCCCTGAAGGGTTGAAAAACAACATGAGTGTCAAAGTGCCAAGGGGTACTATGAATGGGACAACTCTTGTGGGGGAGAGTGCTACCAAGTGACAGTACCGAAAATGCAATGGAGGTGGTGGTACTGCAGAGCCAAATATGGGGACCCTAAGGGAAAATTGTAGAGGGTGTGACTGGGGATGCAATTGAGATTCAGAGGGAATTATTACATACCATTGTTGATTATATACCTGAAGCGGTCGTGCTGATGTATGATGATGAAGTACCTGCACACATGAAAAAACAAATACCCGACGTAAACAATATCTGAAGAGAATCGAATATACAAGCATTGATTTGATAATTTTGAACATGAGCATGCATACCTGGACGTGGTATGGAAAAAATGGCTCCCCGGGGCTAAGGATAAAAAATGGCCCGGGGACTGTCTTGATGTAGATGACGGGATGTTGATCCCGTGGTTGAAGACAGATCAAAAAATGGACACCCAGAGCTCCCAGAATGGGGTCTAGAAGTTTGACAAAAGGGACTATATATAGCTGTAGGGCCCACATTGCCACCTCATTTGTACCTACTGTCAGAGTGATTGGACGAGAGATATTCAGAGGAGATTTGGATATTATGGGAGAATGAGGAAGCTGAATCAGGACCAACGAGCTTCAAGTTAGTGGTCTTATTGTCCTGCATAGAATTAGGTTTCCTATTATAACCAGAGAAACTGTCCATGAAGGATAGAGTCACGTGGCCTACGCAGTCGTCGATAATTTGATCGATGAAAGGCGTTGGAAAGTTGTCTTTGGGACAGGTGTGATTGAGATCGTGAAAGTCCGTGCATACATGGATAGTGCCCTATTTTTTGTTCATAGGTACAGGGTTGGAAACCCATGAGGTATAGGTGATGGGGTAGATGAACCCAACTACGCATAATTTGTCAATATTAGCTTTAATGGCCACTGCTTTGGATGTGTGTAGTAGTCGTTCTTTTTGGCAAATCGGTATGATATCAGGCCATGTGTCTATGCGATGTTCAACAATAGAGGGATCAAGGCCATGCATCTTTGTGTATGACAAGCCAAAAATATCTCGATATTCTTGGAAGAGGGCTTTATAGGCGGTGATTTCTTGAGGAGTGCATGTGGCACCAATTGTGATTTCCTCGACGACTCCATTTTTTATGGAAATATCGATTTTGATGGTTGGGGAAATGTTGGCCATGTTTCCTTATTCAAAAGAATCAAGGGCAAGGATGGGGTTGTTGAGCCAGTCAATATTCCCTGATGGGATAAAATCCTTGGTTTTGACTGTGTGTATGGGGTGTTGGTTAGGAGGCGTGAAGGATTCCTGTGGAAAGAAGAGCACTCAGTGGTGTAGCGCATCCCATGGGTAGTCGCGGGTGTTTAATTCTTCAAGTATGTCCTCGTCACAGTGGAATTGGTGGGAATACAAGGGATCTAAAAGAGTGATATCGGTGACTGTCACCGTGTGGTTGTCCTTTGAGGATGAAGAAGCAGGGGGAATGACGCAATGAGATTGCAATGGTTTTCTCAACATAAACAAAATATCGAGGTACTGAGGAGTACCAGTGGTAGGTGGATGTAAAATTTCCATAGGAAAATGAACGAGAGAATTGGGGGGATTTGGGGGTAAATCCTCGGATAAGTCATCCAAGAACCATGGAGGAATAGGGAGTGCCTCTAGTTTAGGAGAAATGATATGAAGAATCTTTAGTGATGAGGTAAGGTTAATCATCGATTTTGTAGGGGGCGCAAGGGTTTGAATCAGGGTCGATTGGCGTTGCATGTATTCAATGATCATAGGACATTGGTACGTAAAATGATCTAAGGATTCACATAGAGAGCAAGGGCATATCATGCATTCGTTGACTGAAGTCATGACATAGTGGATGTCAGTGATGTTTGGTGAGGATGATGTAGATAGACTGGGTTCATGCTGGAAGCTTTGGCGTACTGCGATTAATGTCTACCGAAATTGAGGTAGTGCTAGGCAATGGTGTGTATAATGGCCATATTCAGAACATATGGCACAAGTGAATTTGGTTCGCAGCCCTTTGCTACTTGCGTTAGGGGAGATAGCGGCAGTGCTTGCTACAGTAACGAGCGGTGATGGTGTTTGATTGAGTTGAATTAGGTTACGTAACTTGGGTAGAGATGGGCATTTGCTGGTTGGGTGTCCATGTTTCTCACATAGAGCGCAAGGAGGTTGGACGTGTGGGGGGAATGGAGTTGTGGGCTCCTTCTTCTTTCGCCTGCCCCAAGCTGTGGTGGGGAGGTTAGTGAGTGGGTGTGTAGAGGGTATGGTGGGAGTGATTATAGGAATTTCCATTGGGATTCCTTCTGCTTGGGGGGAAGGGATGGTTGAGGAACCATCTTTGGTGGATGTAAATACCAAAATGGGATTTCCAACACCATATTAGGGAGAGTAAGCGTTGCGGCCACTTGGAAATATTGTACACCTAGTGGAGGGTAAAAGAAGGGGATTTGAGAATGGCTTGGGGAACTATTTCCTAAACTGGGATATGGCCTTGGGGAGAGGTGAAATCATGACCTCGTGGAGTTGACGAGTTCGAAGGAGGCTCGTGAGAGAGGGGTTATATGACTAGTGGGATGTCATATATGAGAGAAGCCTCCTTGGGAGGAAAGGTATTCTCAATGTCAGTTTCTTTGGACGATACGATGCATACCTGATTGGAAGGATGAAGGAGCGGTGGTGCACCATGGTAAGTTCCTAACAATGATGGGTCTTTGAAAATTCCAGGGCCCATTTCGATGAGTGGGTATGCTTCTTGATTAGTATGTATGAGAGGGAGAATGCTATCGATGTTGGCAGAAGGGTTAGGCTCATAATGTGAAACTTGGTCAATGGTAATGATCTTCCCATTTTGGGGGAACATCATGGTTCGAAAGATGGAAGAGGCAACTTCCTTCATAGCGTACATGTAGCTATGACCGAATAAGATATTATAATCGAGTGGGGCATTGATAACTTCAATGTCGATGAGAATGGTCTTTCCCTTGAGTTCTACAGGGAAATTTTGGAAGAACCCTTCAGCAGAAGATGGTCGTCCGTCATAATCTCTTAAGGTAATGGCAGATGGTATGAGTTCGGGGGAACCAATTTTCTACCATACAGACTTGGACATGATACATGTGGATGCACCTTCATCGATGATGCACCAATGAACTGTAATGTTCCAAATTTTCACTGGGATTTGAAAAGTGATGAGAGTGGGGAGGCGAGGTTCTCCGTTGTCGAGGTCAAATGTGATGATTTGAGTATCTGCGGGGTTGACTACCCCTAAGGTGGAAAGTAATGATTTTCGCTGAGTGGGACAAGTTTGAAGGACTTCTAATACTGACATGGTAGCTGGGGATTGTGCTAAGTCATCGACCAAAATATAATTATGAGTCACCCTAGCCTGTGGGTTGTGGACATTCCTACGCAATACGATGTGAGGGATGCGAAGAGGTGTTTCTGTGTTAGGGCGAGGAATCACCAACAGAGGTCCCTTTGGTGTTGGGATTGTTTCTGGGGGAATGGGAGGAGACTCAAAAGGTGCACAGTATTGAAGACTACATGTCTATAGAAGGATTTTTCCCTCACTAGTGAGGAGGATAGTGTGATCTGTAGGATTGTTTGGGTTGAGATATTGTCCCAACTATGGTGGGGTAGGTTGCATGTCATGTTGGGTGTTCATCACACCCTGGTGTGGAATGGGATTTTGCAGCATAGCTGGGGGAGGTTGTTGGATGTATTATTGTCGGGCCTCCTGTGGGGCAGGTGGTGTTGGAGGATGTGGTACACTTCCTGAATCTTTCATTCGTTTAAAATCAACGATTTGGGGGCAATGATGAGTATAATGATCGAATTCATTGCAAAGGGAACAAGGGAAGTTGGTTCGAAGATTATTGTTATTTTTCCCTTGACACTTGTTGTTATTTCCCCCTTGGGGGTTCTGATTCCCTTGATTCTGGTTGCCCCCAGTAGGTTGGTTCTGTTGAGGGTGATTCCCACCCTGACCTAGGTTGTTATTGTTCCTTTTTTTTCCTTTCTTTTTGCATTATTCGACTGATGGGTTAGATTTTCTGTATTCAGCTGTTCAAAATTTTTATATTGCTGAAGGGGAGAGGGTTGAACAAAATTCACCCCAGCATGAGGGTGTGGGGGAGCCATGGGTTGTGAAGGACTAGGGAATGGAAAGTACATATTCTATGGGGGTAATGATCCGTAAGGTACATAGGAAGGTGTGGTGCTTTCGCTAGTACTTAGAGTATAAGATGAGGTAGAGGGAGTACCAAAACTTGTTTGGATAGGTGGGTGTATTGTGGGTGTCGGCGGTGTCCCACTGATGGGTGGAGGAAGGGAAACAGGGTATGGTTTTTGATAAGGGGGTGGAGGATAATAAGGGGTTCCTGCATATGCCGACGAATATTGAGGTGTTCCATACATTGGTGGTTGTTGGGGTTGTGGACTGTGGTGTGTGGTATTACCAGTCAATCCATCTGCTGAGTGAGACATCCTGGGTTTGTCTTGGCCAAATGGCATGGGTTTTGGGGGATCAGGAAGTACTTTGTACAAGTACCTTGATTGTGAATAGATGAGGTTGTATTGTTGATCCTTACTGATGGCTTCTTCTTTTGTTTGAGGGAAGGTTGAAGCTACATCTTTACCAGGGAGAGAGACAAGTGATCTGAGAAACTAGTCAAGACAATGTTGTTTGGTGGTTTCGGCTTTGCACAAACTACGTCGTCAACTCCACTCGTGAATGTGATCAGCGATATGTGTGGCTAAGGTTTGTTTAAAATTAAAGAGTAGTTCAAGAACATTGTCATGGGAGATTGGTAATTGGAATAAGGTCAAAAATGCTTTGGCCAAGGACTCGAAAGTCGCATGGGACCTCGATTTTTCATCTACATACCATTTGGTTGATGGGCCAGTGAGCATGCATTGAAATAATTGTAGTCGGATGGAATCATCCATAATGTTGTTGGAAGACCACCATAGGTGGAAATTCATGACATGGTTGGCAAGGTCATCCCCTGCCTTTCCTTCAAACTTGGGGATATCTGAAGGTAGTTTGGTGGGCATAGCAGGCCATGTGGGGTCATGAAATATAGGATCATTTGTGAGTTTTATTAGATCTGGTATGTTAAGAGAGGCCAATTATGGCATCTGGAGTGGTGGCAGAGGATTAGTTCCAGCCATGGTGTGAGTGTTCTGTGAACCTGATCCTTGAGGGGGGCTAGGTGGGTTGGTACTTCCCCCTTGAGAGGAAGTTACCCCCCCACTTCCATGTAAAGGAGAGAAAGTGGATTGTGTCCCTTGGGAAGTGGACCCAAGTAAGGTGGAACCAAGCAAAGTTGATCCTAATATAGTTTCACTCACAGGGGTGTGAGAATGTGGGGCCGATGAGTTGGCAAGACTAGTAACTCCCCCTAAAATAGGAGGGAGGTTTGGCAAGCGTCTAGAATGACGGGGTTTATGTGGGTCCCCTGTGATGTACGACTAGCTAAGTGGATGTGTGCGAATTGTGGTGAGAGTAATAAATAAACAAGAGCCTTTGTTGCAATTTTTGAACTTTACATGATATATATCTAAATCAAATGTAATCAGAAGTGCATCATAAAGTATTTTGAAAAAGAAGCATATATGTGGATAAGTGGGTTTTTTCTGCATGGGGGATCAAATAAAACAAATGCTCGTGTCCTAAAAGATGTAACGTCCTTCCTCTCAAATAACACTAGACCTTCCAATAGTACTCAACAGTGGAGTCTGAAGTCACCGGAAGAGAAACTAGTGAAGGATGAAGTAATCAGTTATAATGGGGGTAAAGGGGGCATATCCCAAAAGAGATGGTGATATTTCCCAATAGCCACACAAAATCCGATCAAGGTGCAATTGCAGCCCACAATTTCCACTTGGGTAGATGTCCTAAAATTTGGTCACTAGGTACCTCGGTCAAAGTGTGACATTTAGATTTTCGGCCTAAGAAATGGGTCACAGGCTGGATCCCATCCAAGAGGTGGGTGCCTCAAGGGGGAATGCACAGAACAACCGGACCTCGACCTTCAACCCTTCATGGGTATCTCCCTACCTTATGGTGTTAGGAACACTTGACTTGGAGGATTTATAGTTCCCTATTTGACAACTTCTATTGTTTTGACAATGTGAGAACTAGATAACAGGGAGTTATTTGGATGCCTATCTCTGAAATCCTACCTAGACTAAAAAATTTATTTTGGCACCTCCTGTGGAGGAAAACTTAGTGAGTTTTTAGAAAACATTTATATGTGGTTTGTTTGAGAGATTAGGGGTGTAATCCAATCTCGTTGAATTTAAATTGGAGTGGATAGTTTCATCAAGAAAATGGGTGGGGTGTTTCAGAATCCTTTTGGAGGAGACTTACTTTGACCTCCACATTTCGAGATGAAAACTATGTGAGTGATAAGTGACTTTTGTGTGTGAATGAGTGAAAAGTGTGCCAATGTTTTAATGAATTAGGTGTCACCTTGCTGCATGTGGACTTCGCTTGGTCCTTACAAGTGTTGATTACCTAATTAACTAAATGCCTTTGGTACAACCTTGCGTAAAACAAAAGTCCCTATGAATCTAGCATGTGGACATGTGGGTCCTTTACTATTCCTTTAACTCCCTATTTGTGATTTAATCTAAGAAATCTTTGAAACTATCCTAGATTTTGATCTTGTGGGCATGTATGAGCCCATTACAAAACCTTTAAACTTCCCTAGCGATTTAATCTAAGATAGTAAATTTCAACACTATCCTATATTTGTAGCATGTGGGCACGTATGGGCCTGTTACAATCTTGAGATGTGTTTGAAAAATAAACTAAGAGGAGTCCCAAGGGGGATATTGTCCTCTCCTAAAGGTTTTAGTCTTTTTAAGGGAGATGAAATTGTCCTACAACCTTTTTATGATTCTCAAGGTCGCTTTGAAGCACAAGAGAAGAGCATACTAAACGATTGTTATCCAACTTTTGGTCCCAATGCAAGTTTTATGTGATTATAAATGATTCCAACTTATACTCTTAGTCAAAGCAAGCCATCCATGTGGAAAAATGAAATCAAAAGAGGAAATAATGATTTTAAACCCCCTAAGTGCCTATATGTTTTGACTAATCCCTTTATATGGAGAGGGAACTAAGTGTGGTGCATATTACAACATGCATGAAATCATTTTTAAGAAGGCTAGGGGCCTTCCCCAAATCACAAAAAAACTTACAATGTGTATTTTTCTGCATAGGTGTGTGGGTCTCAGAGTAGACAGAGGTGCATTGAGTTCCTATGCGCAAACCGAAATAGACTTTTGGGCGCAGGTGCGTAGAACAACACAGTAATTTTGGCACACATGCGCACGATGCATGACTATGGGCCAATAAACCTGCACACACCTTACACACGGATGTGAGGAAAATTTTGGATGGAATTCTCTCAATTGAACTTTGAATTGGGTGTTTTGCAGGTCGGCTTGGGCCAGTTATGGTACCTGGAGGTTAAATAAACCAAAAGAAGATCTTGAAAAAATCAAATGGGTTAGGAAATTGATACGTTTCCCCAGTATGGTCGCCAATCTGTAGAGCCTCTTTTGTCACCTAAATGAGAAAAATAGAGGTGCTTACAAGATTAGTTGGGTTAGCTAAGAAATACAACAGTAAAGGAAAGGGTTATAAAAAGAAACATAAAATACTAAGCTAAGAATTAAACAAAGAAATGAAAGAACAACTAAACTATTGAGCATAAGGACATAAGAACAAAAAACCAATAAGACTCATGTCACCAATGGAGAGGATTATATTGGTGAAAAGAAAACACCAAGAAGAAAGAGGACTTTGGGTCCCTTCTTCCTCCAAGGGAGGGCTCTTGGACCCCCACAACTAATCCCTTCTTACAACTTTGAAAGAAATGGTGAGAGAATCCCAAGCTAATCCACTCAAGAGGTGAGATGGATTTCCCAAATGTAATGATGCTAGTATGCTCTTGATGAGAAAAGAGGATTCCCCAAGAGAATAGCAGTAGCATAACCTTGCAAATGAATTCCTTGAAAATATAGTGCACCCATGGCCTTATTTTATAGCATCACTTTGAGGTATTGTGCAACCATCTTATAGTGTGAAAAGGGGTTGTTTAGGGAATTTTTAAGTCTTTGACCAACCACCTAGTCAGATCCAACCAAGATTTGGATCTCAATTCAACTTGGAAGATAAACCAGAAGTGGGTGGGAGGCCGACCAATCTCATAAATGCGTCGTTCTCAGGTGTGCGTGACTTTTAGCGACCACAGTTGCGCATCGTGTGCATGTGCACTTTTCGTGCGTTTCTGGATGGCTCATGTGCATGCGCGCCCTGTGTAGTCATAGCGCACCTTAATTTTATCATTGGTTGTATAGTTTTGGACCTTTTGGAAATGATTTTGTGGTAATTTTGGTCCATGGGTGACCTCATAACTGTTTGAAGATGTTGGATTCCTGTAACCATTTGTGGATGAAATTTCAGTGATAACATATAGCCTGCAGAAACCTTAGATACCCGCACCCTAAATACTTATACCGGTGCAAACTTCCCGCGACCTACACCATAGCTAGCCTGCATAAACCTTTAATTCCCACACTGTACCCCACTGCTGGTCTACTCCATTGCCTATAAAATTTGTTGGATTGGGTCTTTTGTCTTCTGCTACCAAGTTTTTCTTTGATCATCTGGGAGGAACTTTTGGAGCTTGTATTTGACTGTTTTGTGAGTTTAAAGACTTGTTGTCGGTTGGTTTTTAGGGATTGAAAACCCTTCTTTGTCATTTTATAAGTTTTTGCTTCTTGATTTTTATCAACAAGGATATAATCTTTGATTTTGAGATCTGAGTGCTTGATTGATGAAAGCCTTTCATTTGATTTAAGGTTTTGGATTTTTTACATTTTCCGGATTGCTTGTTGATCGGAAAGTCATTTTCATTTAGTGAAACATTTTCTTGTCATCCTTGTTTGTATCTTCATTGAAAGTTTGATTTGGGTATTCGTTGAGTGTATCGATTTTCTTTGGTTACTTTTCCTTTCTTCGTTATATCCATGACTTGGTTTTGGAAAGGAAGAATTAAAGTCATCTATTCTTTGTAGTAATCATTCATAAGAAAATTGTGTCCATTCAAATTGTTTTTACAAGAGAACATATTGGAAAATTGCATTGCTTATGATTGTTTGAAATTGTCTTCATTCAAGAAAAAGAATTATATTTCGTAGCTTTCGTGTTTTTTGAAGAAGTATTTTCTCCCTTTTGTTCTTAGAGTTCATTGAAATGAAACATTTTATTAGTGAGGGGAAGGTGCTGATATACATGTTGTCTCCCAACTTCCCGAAATTTCTGTTACCTACATGATACTCTTAGACCATTTTTTTGGTACAACTAGCAACATCACCATAATTCCAAACACACAGTGAGTTGGTCCTAGCTCGAATTTCTCTCTCCATATGGCCCATGCTACTATGGTCCTACACTCTATGACTATTCCCACCAGAAATGTGGTGGTTAACCAAGCTCCCATTGGTACACCACTTTCGTCTAGACTTAACCTGTCACATCCTCCTGGGTACCAAGATTTGAATCCTTCCACTATCGTCCCTACCTAGGTTCCATCCATAGTTTTTGGACTTTTTGTTCAACCTAGGTACAATGCTACTACTAGTTTTGTTCCTACACCTTCCCAAGTCCTCTATGGAGGGTCATATCCACATTTTCCTAGGGGATCTGGCCCTAGTGGCTCCAATCCAATTGGGAGCACCCATCACCTGTTCACTTCTGGTTACCAAATTCCTGTTGGAAGGAAATCTCATGTTGGGGGATATCCTCCACTTGGAGGACAACCTCAAGTTGGACTCTATAACCCATTATATGGACATAACACATATGGATCACTAGCATACCTTTGGAACCTCTTTTCCCAAGGAAATCCACAATCATCTAGGGGAAAACAACCTCAAGTCAACTCTTTTGTTCCCCCTCACTTGGGCCAGCCGTATCTGGGTTATTTGAATCCCAATTGAGGTTTACACATTCACTCTAGTGTCCCTTTTCAAGGGAAAATTACCAATCAACCCAAACCCATGGGCTACATGCCTCCACATCCACTTCTGAATCTGTCAGGAACTTCGACTTGCATGCAAATTGCTTACAGTCCCACTGGTATACCGACAAGACTTCATGTTGATTAAGGTTGGTTGTCATTGATGTCAACCCTTGAAGAAAGACCCATAGCACAAAGGTTTGGGTAATGGACCCAATAGTTTTTTATGTAAATATGACTCATTATTTTTTTTTCATGGTTGATAAGAAGTAAATATGTATGAACTCCAAAGTGGTCCCCTTATGGTGAAAGCCCTCATGGGAAGATGCTTTGTGCAGTAAGAGAACCCATGCTTAATTATGGAATAATGAGATGAAGGAAAGTGAATTTTCTAGGGAAAATATCCTATATGGATAGTGCTTGTCATGTCATTTCCAGTGGTATGTGGAACGTCACATAATTCCTCATGGTTAGAGAGTTATGGCCATGAGAAGTTGGAGATCCCGAGTTTGGGTAATGGACCCAAGTTTGTTTGATGGGTAATAGCATGAGTTATGATATATTTTCAGATAATACTATTCTATATGGATATTAAATGTCATGCCATTTCTGGTGGTATGTAGAACGTCACATAACTCCTCACGGTTTGAGAGTTATGGCCT
>JZKD02S1808195.1:9227-37324 GCA_000966675.3 Picea glauca
CTATTTTTTTTAATTTATTAAATTGTCTTATTTCCCTCACCCATCTAGAGTTACTCCTAAATTTACTCCTAGGTGTTCCCAGATTCCCTCACAGGTTTAAATACTTTCCCTAAAAAGAAGTTGCTAATTTAGTTCAAATTAGAAGGTTCATAATTGCAGAATCGTTACTAAGTTGACCTCACTTTTTACCATAAGTTCCTTTATTTCCCTTATTATGTTTCCTCCATTCCTTAGTTTCCTAATTTKTATTATTCCCTTCTTTCCCCTTTTTATTAGAGCCAAAAATGGMAGTTGYRCAAATTAACCTCTTTTCCTTTTTATTAATAATTTAATATCTTTTACACTTTCACAAGTTAAACAATTAAATTCTTCTTTACAATTTTAAATCYACTGATTTTAATTAAATTCTTATTCTCTTCAATTTACCCCAAAAATTTTATGAAGACAAAACTATTACTTAAGTGGTTCTTAGTTTAATTTTAATTTTAATTTTTATAGGGTATTTTTCTTAAGGTTAGACAAAATTTTACTCCTAGAGAAGTTTTAGACTCAGAACTTAGATTTTGAACTGGGTGACATTATTTAGGGAAGTTGTTTAAAAAATTCTTAACGTGTTAATTTTCATAGGGCCATCTAGGTTTGTTCCTTTTTCATCATCATCATGAAATGCCCTTCAGAACACACTACGTACTCCAAGGGTGCCACTCGCCTCTAGTGTTTCTTTTGCGCGACGTTCCCTTCAGGATGCACCACGTTCTCCAAGGGTGCCACTCGCCTCTTGACTGATTGGTAGACATCAATAACCCCTGGTGTCAACATTCCAATAGGTGAACTTGTGGGAGACTAAGGGATTCTAAGGAATAAGTCCCCCGCCTTATTTCTCACCCGTTAGAATCATCGTGAGCGATTGTCGCAGTCTTCCCTCACGACATCGTGGGTCCTCTCGAACTAGGTAATCATTAACCTACAGTTTGAGCCACGACGAGAGTGCTAGTAGGCTGTGGCAGGGCTGTTGCCCACACCTCTCCCTCAACCTCTCTAGTAATTGTGTGTGTCCCCTTTACTATATATGTGAGTTTGGTCGACAATCTATCGTCAGCCTGCATTATCAACAATCGTGTCAAAACATGTCCGCATCATATCATCTAATCAAATGTACTATAATCACAGTAAACAATCAAACCCCAATAGCACACTCCTTGACTCGATCCAGAGTCCAAGGGGTTTCGTTGATGCCTCTACATCCTCAAGGTCCAAAACCATGCACACTTAGTAAAACCGAGTCAATAGCACCTGCCTATGTCAATGCAGAAAAACATCATGTCATCTATCATAACGCATCATAATCAAGGACAAATGTTTAATATCATAATAGTCCGGATCACTTGCGAGCAAGTGTCCTCATAGAATAAGTTTTCTCAGTGCGCTAGAGAGGGATCTTACATACACCCCCTCTTGGTCTAAACTTCATCCAAAAGTTTCATAGTATAAATGCCGAAATAAATGTATCACAGTATCATAAGTCTATCTATCAAACAAAAATAAAAATTGTCGGTGCATATCATATGCGTCCTCCCAGGTCGCCGAGTGCAGACTATTATTGTACCACTGGACTTTGACCTGATCTACCATTCGACATTGTAACTGTCGAACATGGTGATATAAGATGTAGACCGTCTCAGCCGTGAGCGCTCCCTCATCCAATACCTGCAAGGAACTCATGTCAATCACATGTGTAGGATCACTAATATAACGTCTCAAAAGAGATACATGAAAAACATCGTGCATACGCCTCAAGGAAGCAGGCAAGGCTAGTCGATAGGCCACGGGCCCCTTCTCTCCACAATCTCAAAAGGTCCCATGAACCTAAGAGAGAGTTTATCTCCATTTCCAAACTTGATCAAACTCTTATGCGGTTTAACCCGGAAGAAGACTCGATCGCCAACCTCGTAACTACGGTCGACTCGGTGCACATCGACATAACTCTTCTGTCGATCCTGTGCTTCTTTAATCCTTTTTCTTATGGTTTGCATTTGCTCTTCCATTTCTTGGATCACTTCTGGTCCCACTAGGACCCTATCCTAAAGCCTATCCCAACTCAAGGGCATCTGACACAGTCGCCCGTAAAGAAACTCGAAAGGCTCCATCTTAATGGTGCTCTGGTATCTGTTGTTGTAAGCGAACTCTACTAGTGGAAATAATTCCTCCCAACGCTTTTGTTGGTCCATCACGTACATGCGCAACATGTCTTCCAAGGTTTAGTTCGTTTGTTCGGTCTATCCTTCAGTCTCTGGGTGATATGCAGTATTGAAGTTAAGATGGGTTCCCAAGGCCTCTTGGAAACTCATCCAGAATCGTCCTGTAAACACTGATCCTCGATCTAATATAATCCTCTTAGGCACGCCATGCAACCTCACAATCTCACTGATGAACACTCTAGCAATGTCAGGTGTTTGATACGTCGTACGCATAGGAATAAAGTGAGCACTCTTCGTCAGAGTGTCTACCACTACAAAGATCGAGTCATGTCTCCTTGCCATCAGTGGCAATCCCATAATAAAATCCATCGAAATAACTTCCCATTTCGATTCCGGAATAGCGTGTGGTTGAAGTAATCCTGCTAGGTGTCTATGTTCAACCTTTACCTGCTGACACTCTAAACATCGAGCCACATAGTTGTCTATGTCGGCTTTCATTCCCTTCCAAAAGAATAAGGGTTTAAGGTCTGCCCTCATCTTCGTGACTCCCGGGTGAGCCATGTAAATTGCTCTTAGAGCCTCACTCAGGATCAAAATCCTCAACTCGTCATTTGGCGGTACGTAAATCCGACTTCTAAACCTCAATAACCTGTCGCTATCAAATGAAAATCCCTCATATTGTGGTACCATCATGGTGTTTTATCCGATAAAACCCTTGACCTCTTTGTACCAGTCATCGTCACGCTATAAAGTGATATTATTCTCACGTAGATTCGTCTGAAGAGGTAACACCAAAAATATGCGTGGTCTCCAACTCAAAAAATCCTCCACTCGGTTCACTGTTCCTTTTATGTAAGAAATTTCAAAGTCGTACTTGCTAAGCAATTCCGACCAACGCCGTTGTCATGCGTTTAGGTTGCTTTGCGTAAAAATGTGTTGTAGTCCACTATGGTCAGTCTATAATTCAAATTTTTGTCCAACAAGGTAGTGTCTCCAAACCTTCAAGTCATATATGATGGCTAATAACTCGAAATCGTGCGTCGCGTAGTTCTCCTCATGCCTTCTCAGTTTCCTCGAAATGTAAGAAATCACTCGTTTGTCTTGCATCAAGACTCTGCCTAAAACTTCCTTGGATGTGTCTGTGCATACCAAGAAGTCCGCATCCATGTCAGGGACCTTTAGTATCGGTGTTGTCGTCAACAACTCCTTAAGCCTCCGAAATGCTTTTGTGCATTTCTCCGTCCAAACAAACTTCTTGTTTTTCTTCTGCAATTCCGTGATTGTATTTGCTATCTTCGAAAATCCATCGAAAAACCCTCGATAGTATACTGCTAAACCCATAAAGCTACGCACTTTTGTGACATTCGTCGGTGCAGGCCATTGCATAATAGCCTCGACCTTGGCTGGATCCACGACGATACCTTCTCCGTAGATGACATTCCCTAAGTAGTGAATCCTTGATTGATAAAAAGAGAATTTAGACAAGTTCCCATACAATTTGTGCTCTCGTAGACACTGTAGTACCAAGCGCAATTGCTCGTCATGCTCCTCCATCATCCGAGAGTAGATCAAAATATCATGAATGAATACTTGGACGAACTTGTCCAAGTACTCGCGGAACACCCCGTTCATCAAAATCATAAATACCCCTGGGGAGTTTGTCAGTCCAAAGGGTAAAAAAATAAACTTGTAGTGTCCAAACCTCATCTTAAAGTTGGTCTTAGGGACATCATCCTCCTTGATCCGTAACTGGTGATACCCTGATCGCAAATCGATCTTGGAGAACACCGTCGCACCCTTCATTTGATCGATTAGATCATCAATTCTCGGTAAGGGATACTGATTCTTGATCGTAGCCTTGTTCAGTTGACAGTAGTCAATGCAAAGCCTCCATGATCCATCCTTCTTCTGAATGAAAACAACAGGTGCACCCCACGGTGACACACTAGGACGTATTAGTCCCAGGTCCAACAACTCCTTCAGTTTCATTTTCAACTCTTGTAACTCCAGGGTGGACATCCGATAAGGTGTTCTTGCTATCAGTTTAGTGCTCAGTTTTAGGTCTATGGTAAACTCAAACTCTCTCTCTGGTGGCATCCCATGTAACTCCTCTGGAAATACATCTGCTAACTCTTTCACCACCGGAAGGTGTTCTAGACCTTCTGCTACTCCCTTCTTGTTTAACGCAAGGATCGCATAAAGCTTGCACCGCTTGCGCATACTTTTTTGTAGCTGTAAGGAAGAGATGAACCTCAAAGAAACTCCCTGGTTTCATCCTACAATCACACGTCCCTATCCTTTGTCATCGACCAAGGTCAACTGTTTCATCTTACAGTTGAGTATCGCCTCATGTGATTCCAACCAATCCATACCAATTACAACATCATAAGATCCTAATATCGTGATGTACAAGTTGGCCCTCATGAAAAACTCTCCCAGGTTAAAGGAACAGTTTGTAACCTTTCCTCCAACCTTCTATTTGGCTCCCGAGGCCATCTCCATGAGGCTAAACTCATTTTGTTCGACTTCCTTTACCTTAATCCTTTTTAGTGCTGCACCAGAAATGAAACTCTCTATAGCACCGAGATCTATCAAAATACTAAGGGTCTGGTTAGCGATAGTACCTTTCATCTTGAGCACAGTCGACTGATGCTCTGCCTGGCAGTTATTCACTGCTGCATGAATCTGATGGGCCTTGCCCATGTCTCCCACTATAGTGGGTCCGAATGATCTAGACTCTCTAGTCCTCTCCATAGGATAGTCACACTGGTAGTGTGTCTCCCCACACGTCCAACACCCCTTCTTCAGCCCAGTAGTCCTGGTACTCGAAGTAGAAGATGATGGCCCACCGGCCTGGAACCCTGGTATGTTATGTTGAACAGGCCTAAACTGCTGCTGCTGCTGATGCTGTGGTCCCCGATAAGGTGCCCGCTACTGAGGTGGTGGTCGTCAGGGTGTGGAAGCCATGATATCCCAACGTATGTCTCACTGGTGTCTAGTGCTGCTGTGTTCCAGATGAAACCTGCCCTGCTGGTCTCATTGGAGTCCTGGTCTGACCCGCACTAGTAATCTCCTCCTATGCTATGAGGGCCTTTTGGACGACATCATGCAAGGTTTGAGGCATTAAAATCCTAACCTTTGCACGCAGGATGTCGTTAAGGCCAAACCTGAACCTGTTGACCTTAAGTTTATTTGTGTTAAGGTGCGGAGCATACCGAAGCAACTCCATAAAATGGGCTTCGTACTCGGGCAGCATACGACCTCCCTGTCATAAAGCGTTGAACTCATTTAGCTGATGCTCAATGAATTCCTCTGAAAGGTACCTCTCTCGGAACCGTTCCTCGAATAGTTCCCATGACACGTCTTCGACGACGATGTCAAGTTGCGGTAGGAGTGTCTTCCACCATATAAGAGCACTCCCCTTCAGTTGAAAGATCTCCATGTGGACCTTCATGTTGGAGGTATAATTGCGAAGTGCGAAGCACATCGCCATGTTATCCAACCATGCCTCGGCGGCTATGCCATCTGGGGCACCAAAGAACTTGGGAAATTGGACCTTCTCGAGTTCACGGTGAATGCTACCAGTAACGGTTGGTGCGTGCGGCGAAACCTCAGCGAGTGCCGATGCCTTGGCCTCATCTTTGTCCCAACGACTGATCAGTGCCTCAGACATGCAGTAAAAGGATCCCATCATCCTGACTACATCACCAACTGCTATCTGCTCCTGTCTGAGAACATGCTCGTCTCCCTAGGGGTTAGACCCCTTTAGCGTCGATGCTACTGGGGGTGTCGCACCTCCTCCCCTAGCACCCCATCGTCTACCTCCGCAACGCCCTCTAACCATGATTACCTTCACGCACACAATCAACTCTATTAGCAAAATTATAATCAAATCATGTCAACGAAAGCCATAGCGATCCCAAGTCACGGGTCAAACCCGCTCTGATACCATATGTAACGAACCTCCTGCTCATCACAACATCCACCTCTCATAACAAGTGCAATTTTTTTTTTTTTTTGTGTGTACAAGGGTAATAAGAAAATTATACTATGTGTTGCAACACGACGATGAACTAGATGCATGCAACTGCAACCATGACATAATGACCTAGGACGCACATCAAGCATCCAAAAGCAAAGAACGACAATCAACCGACTACAAAATAAGACTGACTACCCGCCCGTCCTACCCTGCAATGGTTAGGACCTCCAAGACACATAAGCAATGCTCAATCCCAGGTTCCCATCGATTTTAACCATTTAAGGTCTCAGGGCCGGCGACTATTTTGAGGAACATGGAGGTGTCTACATCCCGCCCGACACAAGCAGAGAAAGCCTACTAAGCTAATGACAATGGAATAACCTTTAATCATAATCAACAAGGTTATCTACATTAAGGTAAAATGTGATAGTAAAACATTATTAACTTATTAAGGTACTCACTATTGTTACAATATTGCATGGGAGGTGTACCTTCAATCAATTACAAGACAAAGACAATTAAATTAGCAAGTAAGGTAATTAACATAGTCCGTTCAACCTCCAACTCGAGCCTGACTTCGCATGTCTAAAGTGCATAATGTCAACGAGATATAATCAAGTAGTCTTAAAGAATTTCACTGCGCAAGTTTAAATTGTAATGTGCTCAGGGTACCATCTAAACAAATTGCCTTAAATTATTTTTATTGATATAAGTATTCCGTTTTAAAGTCGATATCTAATAATCATGGTAGATATGTATAACAATGTCCCCAGTAGTAGATTATGTACATMTTATCAACCTTTACCCAAATTCCCATCCCACTAATATTAATAATGAAAACACTTCATGACTCTAATATACTAACCCATCAAAAACTTAACCATTTCATAGCCATATAAGGATATCTAATTAAAACTTTTATAATATTTATACACTGCAATCATACTGAATAATAAAGAAATCTACTATGATTAATCAATCCATTACGCCATATTTCAAAACAATTAAAAATAATGTTCTGTAGTCAACTCTGATACACACTGCTTCCAAACAAAACTCTAACCTAAATTCCATCTAAAAATTAACTTATGGAGGTTCCAATTTTTCATTGCTACTAGTAATATAGAGTTTTTATTTTCTTATTTTTTTATTTTTTATTTTTGCTCCTTAAAACCATGTCGCTTTCAGGGTCTTTTTCTTCTTTTCATTGAGTTTTGTGATTAATCTATGCATCATTGGTTTGTAGTTATCAATCTATTTCTATTGTTGATTCTTAGTTTTCAATCTTTTTTATATAGCATAATCTTGGAATCATATTGTGCTTTTGCAAATATTGTAATCCTTACATTTCCTTTTTTTTTTCAAACTGATTGTTTCCCTTGCAAATTCTCAAATTCAGTTGTTGCTAATCTTGGATTACGAGATAAAAATAACAGACAGTGATTTCTTGCCCAACCAATGTAGAAGTTGTTGATTTCTCACCATCCACACCAAAACCTTTCTTACTGTCACCATTCACCTCTAAAAGGGCTTCAGAATTTCTGAGTTTTTTTTTCAAATAGGCTACATGTCAGAATGTCTGAGTTTTTTCAAATAAGCCGCATGTATCAATACTAATTCTGATTCAGTACTATTGTTCGATCTCTCACATCTTCTCATGCTGCTTTAATCGGGATTTAAGTTGAATTCCTAACATCCTAGTAGTTCTTCTTCCCCAATTTATGATCTTTCTAAAACATTTCATGGTTTTGCAGCCAACCTCACAAACAAAACAACACTCATCAATTGTTGTGGCTTCTTGAAGTCATGCCACCCTCTGATGTCTGTTGTACATGCCACCTACTTCTCTGAGGCGTATTCATGACAATATTACTCGTCATTGATGACTAACTATAATTATCCTATTCGAATTTATCACTAGAGAGTATCTTTCACGTACTTAATTACCACATAACATCCATAATACTCTTGTCCAATGCACTCATTTTTTTCTGATTCCATGCCACGACCTGTATCAAAATATAATAAATAAAACTTAAATAAAAATCAATATATTTTTCTTCAGCCAAGTCTGATTTTTATGGAAAATACTTTTATGGAAAATACTTTTATGGATAAAAATCAATATTTTTTTTTTTTAAATTATTACTGTTTCTTTTACGGACTGTCAATAGCTGTTGATTCTCATGGACGCATTCTCAGAACTAAATTTTACAAAACGGAAATTCCAATACACTCATTGCCAGAATGAATTCTCAGAACAAATTTTACAAATGAAAATGCCACTACACTCATTGCCAGAACGAATTCTCAGAACTAAATTTTACAAAAACGAAATGCCAATACACTCATTGCCAGAACGAATTCTCAAGACTAATTTTACAATACGAAAATGCCAATACACTCATAGCCATGTTTAAAAACACCCCCAGTCAGATATAAACGCCCAGAGTCATATATAAATGCCCACATTAAACAAAACGCCCACAGTCATATATAAAAATGCCCACCATAATTTATAAATGCCTACAACAATACAAAATGCCCATAGTAATATATAAATACCCCCATCATTAAAAAATTCCCATAGCCATATATAAAAACGCCCACCACAATTTATAAACGCCTACAGCAATACAAAATGGCCACTATAATATATAAATGCCCCCATCATTAGGAAATGCCCATAGCCATATAAAAAAACGCCCATAGTCAGATATAAATGCCAACAGTCATATATAAATTCCCACATTAAAACAAAATGCCCATAGTCAGATATAACGCCCACATTAATTTATAAATGCGTAAAGAACACCAATAAGAAATTGCAGCCAATAGTAAGAGAATTCCAGAGCCAAGGATAACTCATCAAAAGGATTGCGGGGTTATAATAGTCTAGGCGCAGAAAACAACAACAAGGAAATGGGATAATCCCAAATTTAACACATCAATCATCATCATAAGGATTCATAAACAACTTTAAACAATTTTCCTTTTATTCTTAAACAAACAAATGCACTTGCATACCTGTGACCGACGATGAATAACCTGTAGACAATATCCTGCACTTGAGCTTTGTGCCGCTCTCGCTTGCCCACCCCCGAGACCTCATCAGTACCTCCTAACCAACGCTAAGGGTACTCTGCTTCCCACTTAGCCCCCCGAGCCGCAAAGGGGCCACACACTATCCAGATGGTATGTCTAGCTCCCATCACGCCTCGCAAGGCCGAGCTACCAGTCCTATCCAAGTTGGAAAATACCAATTCCCCACAAGTAATCAGTCAAGTCACAAATCCAACAACGTAATGTTACGGTAACAACCGATCGATCTCTTCCTTCTCTTCCATATCTTTTATAGATTTTTTTTAGCACTTCCATCTTTCCCTAAATCACATTTAAATTAAGTTTTAATAAAAATCTTCTAAATATTATCCTTCACACTAGTGTCATCCATCCCCCATGTTTCTCCATTAACTATTCTCTTTAATTTATTAAATTGTCTTATTTCCCTCACCCATCTAGAGTTGCTCCTAAATTTACTCCTAGGTGTTCCCAGATTCCCTCACAGGTTTAAATACTTTCCCTAAAATGAAGTTGCTAATTTAGTTCAAATTAGAAGGTTCTTATTTGCAGAATCGTTACTAAGTTGACCTTACTTTTTACCATAAGTTCCTTTCTTTCCCTTATTATGTTTCCTCCATTCCTTAGTTTCCTAATTTTTATTATTCCTTTCTTTCCCCTTTTTATTAGAGCCAAAATGGCAGTTGCACAAATTAACCTCTTTTCCTTTTTATTAATAATTTAATATCTTTTACACTTTCACAAGTTAAACAATTAAATTCTTCTTTACAATTTTTTATCTACTGATTTTAATTAAATTCTTATTCTCTTCAATTTGCCCCAAAATTTTTATGAAGACAAAACTATTACTTAAGTGGTTCTTAGTTTAATTTTAATTTTAATTTTTATAGAGTATTTTTCTTTAGGTTAGAAATTTTTTTACCTCTAGAGAAGTTGTAGACTTAGAACTTAGATTCTGAACTGGGCGACATTATTTAGGGAAGTTGTTTCAAAAATTCTTAACGTGTTAATTGTCTTAGGGCCATTTATATTTGTTCCTTTTTCATCATCATTGCGACGTGCCCTTCAGGACGCACTATGTGCTCCAAGGGTGCCACTCGCCTCTAGTGTTTCTTTTGCGTGACATGCCCTTTAGGATGCACCACGTGCTTCAAGGGTGCCACTCGCCTCTTGACTGATTGGTAAACATCAATAACCCCTGGAGTCAACACTCCACCAGGTGAACTCGTGGGAGACTAAGGGCTTCTAAGGAATAAGGCCCCTATCTCATTGCACACCGCTTTGAATCATCGTGAGCGACTGTCAGAGTCTACCCTCAGGACATCGTGTGTCCTCTCAAACTAGGTAATCATTAACCTACAGTTTGAGCCACAACGAGAGTGCTAGTAGGCTGTGGCAGGGCTGCATCATTAGCCTATGGCAGGGCTGGACGACAAGCTATCATTAGCCTGCATCATCAACAATCGTGTCAGAACATGTCCACATCATATCATCTAATCAAATTTACTAAAATCACAGTAAACAATCAAACCTGAATAGCACACTCCCTGACTCGATCCAGAGCCCAAGGAATTTCGTCTATGCCTCTGCATCCTCAAGGTCCAAAACCCTGTACACTCAGTAAAACCGAGTCAATTGCACTTGCCTATGTCAATGCAGAAAAACATCATGTCATCTATCATAACGCATCATAATCAAGGACAAATGTTTTAATATCATAGTAGTCCAGATTACTTGCGAGCAAGTATCCTCAAAGAATAAGTTTTCTCAGTGCGCCAGAGCGGGATGTTACAGTAACATTGTACAGGTGGTATTATTATTTACTATACCTAGAGAATAGCATAGGATTCTTATCTACTATACCTAGAACACAATGCAAGATTCTTATTTCCATTTTCTCTAGCACCACTTCATATGAAATTTTCACCTTCTTTGTTACCCTACAACATGAAAAGATATGGCATTATTCAACAAGAAATTTCATACTTTGATGGTACCATATGCTAGGAAAATGATCATGGAGCAATACAAATCTCTTGTTTTACATGGAGATTCCTAGGGTTTCCCACTCTACATTAAAGAAACCATCAAGTGATACTTCAATCAGCCCAAACGTTTCATACCAGGTATTGAGAATCGTTTAGGAAGATCAACAGTTGAAAGAGAAATTGTCTTCAGAAAAATGGAGTTTAATATCTTTCCCCATAACAACTATACAATGTTTCATTTAACTCATAAAAAATTGTATTCCATTCCCTATTGGACATTCTTTATCATTGATACAAAAAATATGTCAAACATATAGAACTTTAATAGCATATTCAAGACATTCCTTCTATGTGTTGATCAAAGTTCCTTTCTCTTGCTCACAGAAAGGTTATAGTTAAAGACCACTAGATTAGTTTAAACCTAGATATATGATTTTAAAATGGTTTGACATATGTGGTATTTATTCATTGTACCAAAACATATGCCTCAGTCAGAGTAAGGAAATACCCATGCAAGAGTGGTGGTCGTTGATGGCCTGAAAAAAGTCTCACTAAGTGGTCAAATTAAGTACAAATAAGTCTAGAGTAGAGGAGTTAGGTCAATGTGCAGGTAGCTAGATCAGTTACTGCATAACATAACATAGGTGGTTCCCGGTGATAGAATATTAAATAGTCTAACTACATAACATAACTATGAGGATTGTGCTAGTTTTTTTTAACAAGATATCATCTACCTTTTCTTTCCCTACCTATGTTCTATATCTTCCAATAATGGAAAGTACCCTCCCATATTATACAATATATCTCATATTCAAGAAGAAGTGGTAATAGATAAGGACATTCCATGAGATTTTTATGATGTTGCATTATAGGGGAACCYTCCTAATGGAGTCASGAAGACATTTTATACTTAGTTTTAGATCACAATATTTCTTTTAAGGTTATAATTGGTCAAGAAACTAAACAAATTTGTGAATTTATGGATTTAGAGATCGTCTTGAAACCAACAAAATAATTTGGTGCAGACCAATTAATTGTTTTAGAAGATTTAGAGATAGTTATCCAATAGATGTGAAAAGAAATTTATTTAAAATTCTATTTATGTGTTAATGGTGATTACATATTTAGGTAGCCACATGTTGTTTAAGAAGCTCACAAGCAATGCAATAATTAATAAATCAACCTCAAGTGGCCATGTTCTCTGGGTGAAGTGAGTAAAATTACAAAAGGCCTCTATGCAACATAGAGGAACACCAGTGAGTATCCAAACCATAGCCTAATATCGAGTGAGTTTGTAGATTGGTGATAATGACTAGTAAAAGTTTAGATAGATGTGTTTTCATTTAAGAAACTTCTATTGCAGGAAGTAAGTTTATGGTGGCTCCTCCTTCATATATCCTCAGTGGATACCAAATGCTGATTCATCAAGGAAAACATTTGCAACACTATCATCAACAGTAAGCACCTCTTTAATTCACACATATCTTTATCTTAAAAAACCACAAATTCTCAAACTAGGAAATCCACTCTCGACTGTGAGTCCACTTATCAACATCTACCTTTAGTGCACAAATCCTACTCTAATACCAACATAGAATTGAAGATTGTAGAGAAACACATAAAAATAAATAGAAAACAATATTTTGTATTTCACTATTGCACTGAGACACATCACAGTTAAATAAGTGTTGTCAGATCCAATTTATTCTAATCTTAGAGAGAGGTTGAGAGAATCTCTCAACAACCTCCAACAATCTCAAACCAATAACAAACTTAATACACAACACTAATCTAAGCATGAATTGAATCTACTACACAAAACACCAACTAATGGTCAGATGTTATAGTATAACCTTCCCTCTTTCTTTTCAATTTTATGCAATTTTCAATTTACTGAAACTTTTTTCATTTTCATTTTTAATTTCTTATCTATTTTCACGTATCTATCATCATTATACTCTATTTCGTCTATAATTTCCCAACCATTATCTAAATCATCGTCACTAACTATTTCCCAACCATTATCTAAATCATCGTCACTAACTATTTCCCAACCATTATCCAATATCCCAACGTCTTTACGTGAATCAATCGATTCTTCCAGTTTACTCTTTTCATCATTCACAACCTTCTTTCCTGATTTCTTTTTGGATTTCCTTGCGCGTGACTTCATAACTTGCGTGAAGTTGTACATTCCATCCCGTTCGTAGGCATGGATGACATTATGGAGGTGTCTGAACTGCGGGGAACCGATGCCTTCGATGTGCCGTAAATGCGATGATTAGCGATGGAGGGAGTATGGAGGGAGTATTAGAAAGGTTTTGCTTAATAAAATATGTTTTGCTTAAATTTATTATTGGATGATTTCCATGTCTAAGACTTCTTTCAAACATATACAACTTTAATAGCATATTCAAGACATTCCTTCTATGTGTTGATTTAAGTTCCTTTCTCTTGCTCACAGAAAGGTTATAGTTAAAGACCACTAGATTAGTTTAAACCTAGATATATGATTTTAAAATGGTTTGACATATGTGCTATTTATTCATTGTACCAAAACATATGCCTCGGGAAGAGGAAGGAAATACCCATGCAAGAGTGGTGGTCGTTGATGGCCTGAAAAAAGTCTCACTCAGTCGTCAAACTAACTACAAAGAAGTTTAGAGTAGAGGAGTTAGGTCAAACTAACTTGTCATTTAGTTCATCTTATCATCCTCAGACGGATGGACAGACAAAAGTGGTAAACAGAAGTCTGGGAGACTTGCTGAGAAGCTTGGTGACAGAACACCACAGCCACTGGCACAACATATTACCACAGACAAAGTTTGATTATAACGACTCAGTCAACAAGAGCACATGGCAGAGTCCATTTCAGGTTGTCTATGGCATGCAGCTGAGAGGAATTTATGAATTAAGGGATTCAGAACAGACTGCGACTAGAAGCTCTAGTGCAGAAGAATTTACCGAGGTGATGAAATAACTTCACAACCAAGTGAAGGAGCGACTACATAATTCAAGCCAGGAATACAAGCGTAGAGAAGACCAACACAAAAGACAACTTCAGTTTGAGGTTGGTGACTTGATTCTGGCACATTTGAGAAAGGAAAGGTTCCTGAGAGGAACATATAATAAATTGAAGATGAAGAAAATCGAACCATGTAGGATCTTAAAGAAATTTGGGGCGAATGCTTACGAGATTGGATTACCCATTGGGATCGGAATTTCTCCAATATTCAATATCTCAGGTTTGTACCCATATAAGGATAGGGAAGTAGAAAATGAGCAACCAGTGATCCAGTGGACAAAGAAGATGCCAGTTGCAGATAAGCCACAGATGGAGGGCATACTGGATAAAAGAGTGAGCAAGAAGACCAGGCGAAAGCAATACTTTGAGTATTTGGTCAAGTGGAAGGGCCATCCTGTTGAGGATGCCAGCTGGGAGAATGAAGCAGAGATACAGAGGCATGGACAGACCATGCGTGAGCTCATGGACCAGAGCTCAATCCAGGGAGTATGATGTAGGAGAATCTCAAGCGAGCCATCATGGAAGCCAAAAGACAGCTGGACAGGCACCAACGCAAATTTTGAAATTTCCTTGAAATTGATGCACCATCTTAAATAAGATAATTAAGGAAGAGCACCTTTGTATAATGTAAATGGACTTTGAGCGATTTTCTCTCATCCTTAGTAGGTAGAAGGCATTTATAGTATTTAATTCAAGTAGATAGAATTAAATGTGTAGATTTGACAGTTTTAGAGCACAAGAGGGAAATGGGATATAGACACCCTCATTGTGTATTGTAACATAAGGAAGCATAAGTGTGAGAAGAGCATAGAAGAGAAGCAGAGAGCTGTGTAGCAGAATCCATGTAAAGAAGTTCTTAATTAATACAAAGAAAGTTGTGATTCAGACTCATGGTGTTCATATACTCTCTGTGTATGCATCTTTGAATGTTATGCTCATGAATGTTTTACTCTTTCTGTCATGCAATTGCTTTTATGCTATGTATGAATGATTTCTTGTTGAATGTTTGAAATCTCAGAGGAAAGGGTAATGGAGTGAGTTTCAATTGTTTCTCTACTGGAATTTTGATAGTTTTAGTTGTACATTCCATCCTGTTCGTAGGCATGGATGACATTATGGAGGTGTCTGAACTGCGGGGAACCGATGCCTTCGATGTGCCTGAAATGCGATGATTAGCGATGGAGGGAGTATGGGTTTGGAAATAGTTGTAGTTATTTTGTATAGGAACGGTGGACATATTTAGGTTAGGCTCGCACATGGCTGGAGAGTGTGTTGAGGAAAAGGGGAGTGCACCATAATCCGGAGAAAATTTAAATGGAATACATTCGTGATTTTGGGCAGGGTCGAAATTTGGATTGAATTGCATTTTTTCGGAAGGATTGCCGCAATGGTTAGGTAGAAAATGAGAATTACAAAAAACCCAACTCTTAAGTATGCCTTCAATGTGCTTGGAATGGGATGATTGGCAATGGGAGGGAGTATGGTAGAAATTGATGATGATTAGCGATGGAGGAACTATGGGTTTGAAAATGTTTGTAGTTATTTTGTAAGAAAATGAGAATTTAATCAAACAAAAACCCCCTAAGCCGTAAGAAATAAAAGATGAAATAAAAATCTTCTCATTCGGAGATGACACACCATGATTAATTTATACAAAACTGAATGGATATTGGCCGACAACAATAAAGCATCCGTAATGCTTATCTCATTCTCATAAAAGATGGTATCGAAGTGGGTAAAGTTTTTAATGTGAATGCAGTTTTGTTTAGAAAAAGTTTAATTTATTAATGGCACTTTTCAAGTTGTGGGTAATTGGGAAAAAAATTTAATGTTAATATGGTTTTCTTTAATAAAATAAGCACTGTTTTAATTTATTATTGGTGTTTTTTTTGTGTGTTTGTTAGTTTGTCCAATCCTTAATATGGATGGATATTTTGTCCCCCCACGTTTCCAACCGGTGACTTTAACATCATGGAGCGCCTTAACACCACACTCATTCACGACTGTCTTACACCTCGGGGACATTATTGGTGCTTTTCAAATTATTGATAATTGGACAATTTTTTAATGTTAATGTGGTTTTGCTTAATAAAACATGTTTTGCTTAAATTTATTATTGGATGATTTCCATGTCTAAAAATTCTTTCATGTTGAATTGTGATATGTTGTTTAATTTTATTTTTGGGCTATTTTGAGGCCTTAAATGATGATTTTTGGCACAAGTGGCCATGCCTTACCCATGCCAGAATTCTACATCTTAAATAGGTCTTTTCAACAAGCTACTATGTGCCCCAACAAAGATTCTACGTAAAATTTTCACGCTCGAGAAATTGACATATAAACTAACCACCTTGGGGCCCATGAACATTTTGGTTCTTCCATCAGGGTTATTTATTTATGCTAAAAGGCCATTTTCATCATCTTCTAATTCTTTTTTCAAATGATACCACAATTCTAGCAAGTTTGTTTTCTATAGTATTCATCTATTTTATCCATTAATAAAAGTTGGGTTTGATTGTATCAGTATGATCTCTACTATATTTCTAGTGTGTAGCTAAATGTGTGTTTGTATTATGGAAGCAAAACACTTAATTTTTATAAGAGGAGAGAGGCCCAAAGAACTAGTATTTGCGGGGTGAGATGGGTGAGATAGAGAATTTTGGTTAAGGTTGTAACCGTGAGGGTTAGGGTTAGTATTATGGTGGGGAGGGAAAATGAGGTTCATTTTAAATATTTTGTTCAATGGTGAGGGATCACTATCTAACTGGAGGGCGACGATTGGAGAAGAGGGACATGATCCACTATCCCCGGAGGTGCGCGCTGAGGGTAATCCAAAAGATGAGACAAAATTCTGGTTGTTTTTGTGAAGAAAAGAGGCCATACATGCAAGGAACTTCCTCTCTTTTCAGAGTGGGCATTATTCTCTTGTGATGCATGCTACGACACATATTTTGGAGGGCTCTTAGAGACACTATGCACAGGTTAACAAAAATACAAAGAAAAGAGAGAGGCGGTATTTGTTTTTCCTCACGATTTCCCTCAGCACAAAAAACCAAAAAGGAATTAAAAACACAACTAATAAATATTCCAAAATGCAAATTACTTTTCCTCACTATTTTCCCTCAGCAAGAAAACCAAAAACGAATTAAAACACAGTAGAGAAATGACTATAAAAAAAAGAGAAACAATGTTAATCTCCCCTGAACGAAAGATGCCACCTTTTCTTCTACGATTCCTCGCGCTAAAAGATATGCAAGAGAACTTTCTGTAATATTGTTGACATACTGAATTTTACATAGACATAGAAATATTTATTATTTCTTATACCGACAGATGTTTTATTACAAAAATACTAACTAAAGCTGAAATAAAACAAACATAGAATTAACTCTAGTTTTCCTCTATCTCGATGCGTATGACTAGAACTTGTCGTGCGTTTTCTGTGGAAGGTAGATGTCCTTCCTTACTGGTCCAGATTATATCAAGGATTCATTATAAAGATATAACCACATGCACATAATATTGGAAAAATAACTTGCAGGATAAAATCATTGTTATTGTGCATCAAAAAAGGAATTCCAGGTAGTGATGTATTTTACCTCATATCTAGAAGGTCCATGAATTGGTATTACCACCAAGCATGATCTACACCTTCTAAGCGGTCGATTTTAAGGATAAGGCATTGAGCCCTGGTGATGTTTGGCAATGTCTAAAAATTTTCAGTAAGGATGCAAATCCATGAATCTAGCAACTCTTTATTCATTTGTCCACTATATTTTGGTAAGGTGAATTGTTTGTCTAGATTTAAAATAGAAATGTAAGGTTTCTACTTTGTGTATTCAAGGACGAAACTATGTATTAGTTTTGAAAAATTGGCTATAGATGATTCTGCATAGTCTAAAGAGTAATTGATGCAAGGATCCATGATAAAAGGAGATGCATTGTGAGGATGAAGGTTTTGAAAACCATAACAATTATGGAACCTGAATCCAAGAGAAAATAAGGTGCAATGACCTATGTCATGCCAAAGGGAGGTAGATCAAATTCTAGGATGTAACTGTAATGAACCTACTGTTCATCATGACATCGACCTCTCATAACAAGTGCAATTTTTTATTTTATTTTTGTGTGTGTGTACAAGGGTAATAAGGACATTATACTATGTTTCGCGAACTAGATGCATGCAACTACAACCACAACATAATGAACTAGGACACACATCAAGCATTCGAAAGCAAAGAACAACAATCAACTGACAGTGAAATAAGACTGACTACCCACCCGTCCTACTCTGCAATGGTTAGGACCTCCAAGACACATAAGCAACACTCAAGCCCAGGTTCCCATCGATTTTAAAAATTTAAGGTCTCAGGGATGGCGACTGTTATGAGGAACATGGAGGTGTCTACATCCCGCCCGACACAAGCAGACCAAGCCTACTAAGCTAATGACAATGTGATAGTAAAAAATTATTAACTTATTAAGGTACTCACTACTATTACAGTATTGCATGGGAGGTGTACCTTCAATCAATTACAAGACAGAGACAATTAAATTAGCAAGTAAGGTAATTAACACAGTCTGTTCAACCTCCAACTCTATCCCGACTTCGCATGTCTAAAGTGCATAATGTCAATGGGATATAATCAATTAGTCTTAAATAATTTGACTGTGCAAGTTTAAATTGTAATGTGCTCAGGGTCCCATCTAAACAAATTGCCTTAAATTATTTTTATTGATATAAGTATTCTGTTTTAAGGTCGATATCTAATAATCAAATTCAGTTGTTTCTAATCTTGGATTATAAGATAAAAATAATAGACAGTGATTGCTTGCCCAACCAATGTAGAAATTGTTGATTTCTCACCATCTACACCAAAACCTTTCTTACTGTCACCATTCACCTCTAAAAGGGCTTCAAAATTTCTGAGTTTTTTTTCAAATAGGCAGCATGTTAGAATGTCTGAGTTTTTTCAAATAAGCTGCATGTCTCAATACTAATTCTGATTCAGTACTATTGTTCGATCTCCCACATCTTCTCATGCTACCTTAATCGGGCTTTAAGTTGAATTCCTAACATCCTAGTAGTTCTTCTTCCCCAATTTATGATCTTTCTAAAACATTTCATCATTTTGCAGCCAACCTCACAATCAGAAGAACACTCATCAATTGTTGTGGCTTCTTGAAGTCATGCCACCCTCTGATGTCTGTTGTACATGCCACCCACTTCTCTGAGGTGTATTCATGACAGTATTACTCCTCATTGAAAACTAACTATAATTATCCTATTCGAATTTATCACTGGAGAGTATCTCTCACGTACTTAATTACCACATAACATCCATAATACTCTTGTCCAATGCACTCATTTTTTTCTAATTCCATGCCACGACCCGTATCAAAATATAATAAATAAAACTTAAATAAAAATAAATATATTTTTCTTCAGCCAACTCTGATTTTTATGGATAATACTTTTATGGATTTTTATGGATAAAAATCAATATATATATATTTCTTTCAGCCAACTTGGATATATATATATTTTTAAATTATTACTGTTTCTTGTATGGACTGTCAACAGCTGTTGATTCTCATGGACACATTCTCATAACTAAATTTTACAAAACGGAAATGCCAATACACTCATTGCCAGAACGAATTCTCAGAGCAAATTTTACAAATGAAAATGCCACTACACTAATTGCCAGAACGAATTCTCAGAACTAAATTTAACAAAAACAGAATTTTAATACACTCATTGCCAGCAGGAGTTCTTAGGACTAATTTTAGAATACGAAAATGCCAATACACTCATAGCCATGTTTAAAAATGCCCCCAGTCAGATATAAAAACCGAAAGTTATATATAAATGCCCACATTAAACAAAACGCCCACAGTCATATATAAAAACGCCCACCACAATTTATAAATGCCTACAGCAATACAAAATGCCCACAGTAATATATAAATGCCCATATCCATATATAAAAATGCCCACCACAATTTATAAATGCCTACAACAATACAAAATGCACAAAATGCCCACAGTAATATATAAACGCCCCCATCATTAGAAAACGCCCATAGCCATATATAAAAACCCCCACCACAATTTATAAACACCTACAACAATACAAAATGCCCACAGTAATATATAAATTCCCCCATCATTACAAAACACCATAGCCATATATAAAAATGCCCACAGTCAGATATAAATGCCCACAGTCATATATAAATGCCCACATTAAAACAAAACACCCACAGTCAGATATAACACCAACCGTAATTTATAAAATCCTAAAGAACACCAATAAGAAATTGCAACCAATAGTAAGAGAATGCTAGAGCCAAGGATAACTCATCGAAAGGATTGCAGGGTTATAACAGTCTAGGCGCATAAAACAACAACAAGGAAACATGATAGTCCCAAATTTAACACATCAATCATCATCATAAGGATTCATATACAACTTTAAACAATTTTTCTATTATTATTAAACAAACAAATGCACTTGCGTACCTGTGACCGATGCCGAATAACCCGAAGACGCTATCTCACACTTGAGCTCCGTGCCACTCCCGCTTGTCGACTGCCAAGACCTCATCGGTACCTCCTAGCCAACGCTAAGGGTACTCTGCTCCCCCCTTAGCCCCCTGAGCCACAAAGGGGCCACACACTATAATAACCCGAAGACACGCTCCCACACTTGAGCTCCGTGCCGCTCCAACTCATCGACCATCGAGGCCTCACCGGTACCTCCCAGCCAATGCTAAGGATAATCTGCTTCCCCCTTAGACCCCCGAGCCGCAAAGGGGCGACACACTATCGAGATGGTATTACTAGCTCCTAGATCACCTCGCAATGCTACCACTCCTATCCAAGCTGGGAAATCCCAACTACCCACAAGTAATCAATTAAGTCACAAATCCGACAACGTAACGTTATGCTAACAGTCGATCCCCCTCTTCCTTCTCTTCCCTTTCTTTTATAGAGTTTTTTTAGCACTTCCATCTTTCCGTAAATCACATTTAAATTAAGTTTTAATAAAAATCTTCTAAATATTCTCCTTCACACAAGTGTCATCCATCCCCCACGTTTCTCCATTAACTATTTTCTTTAATTTATTAAATTGTCTTATTTCCCTCACCCATCTAGAGTTGCTCCTAAATTTACTCCTAGGTGTGCCTAGATTCCCTCATAGGTTTAAATTCTTTCCCTAAAATGAAGTTGCTAATTTAGTTCAAATTAGAAGGTTCGTAATTGTAGAATCGTTACTAAGTTGACCTCGTTTTTTACCATAAGTTCCTTTCTTTCCCTTATTATGTTTCCTCCATTCCTTAGTTTCCTAATTTTTATTATTCCCTTCTTTCCCCTTTTTATTAGAGCCAAAATGGCAGTTGCGCAAATTAACCTCTTTTCCTTTTTATTAATAATTTAATATATTTTACACTTTCACAAGTTAAACAATTAAATTCTTCTTTACAATTTTAAATCTACTGATTTTAATTAAATTCTTATTCTCTTCAATTTACCCCAAAATTTTTATGAAGACAAAACTATTACTTAAGTGGTTCTTAGTTTAATTTTAGTTTTTATTAAATTCTCACCTCTTGACTGATTGGTAGACATCAATAACCCCTGGAGTCAACATTCCACCAGGTGAACTTGTGGGAGACTAAGGGATTCTAAGGAATAAGTCCCCCGCCTTATTGCGCGCCCCTTAGAATCATCGTGAGCGACTGTCGTAGTCTGCCCTCACGACATCATGGGTCCTCTCAAACTAGGTAATCGTTAACCTATAGTTTAAGCCACGACGGGAGTGCTAGTAGGATGTGGCAGGGCTACTATCCACACCTCTCCCTCAACCTCTCTGGTAATTGTGTGTGGCCCCTTTAATCCATATGTGAGTTTGGTCAATAAGCTATCGTCAGCCTGCATCATCAACAATCATGTCAAAACATGTCCACATCATATCATCTAATCATATGTACTAAAATCAAAGTAAACAATCAAATCCCAATAGCACACTCCCTGACTCGATTCAGAGTCCAAGGGGTTCCGTCGATGCCTCTGCATCCTCAAGGTCCAAAACCCTACACACTTAGTAAAACCGAGTCAATAGCACCTACCTATGTCAATGCAGAAAAACATCATGTCATATATCATAACGCATCATAATCAAGGACAAATGTTTTAATATAATAATAGTACGGATCACTTGCGAGCAAGTGTCCTCAAAGAATAAGTTTTCTCAGTGCACTAGAGCGGGATCTTACATACACCCCCTCTTGGTCTAAACTTCATCCAGAAGTTTCATAGTATAAATGCCGAAATAAATGTATCACAGTATCATAAGTCTATCTATCAAACAAAAATGGAAACTGTCGGCGCATATCTTATACGTCCTCCCAGGTCACCGAGTGCGGACTATTATTGTCCCACTAGACTTTGACCTGATCTACCATTTGACATCGTAACTGTCAAACATGGTGATCTAAGTTGCAGACTGGCTCATCCGTGAGCGCTCCCTCATCCGATACTGGCAAGGAACGCATGTCAATCACATGTGTAGGATCACTAATATAATGTCTCAAAACAGATACATGAAAAGCATCGTGCATATGCCTCAAGGAATCAGGCAAGGCTAGTTGATAGGCCACGGGCCCCTTTCTCTCCACAATCTCAAAAGGTCCCATGAACCTAGGAGAGAGTTTAGCTCCCTTTCCAAACTTGATCGAACTCTTATGCGGTTTAACTTGGAAGAAGACTCGATCGCCGACCTCGTAACTACGGTCGACTCGGTGCGCATCGACATAACTCTTATGTCGATCCTGCGCTTCTTTAATCCTTTGTCTTATGGTTTGCATTTGCTCTTCCATTTCCTGGATCACTTCTGGTCCCACTAGGACCCTATCCTCAAGCCGATCCCAACTCAAGGGCGTTCGACACAGTCGCTCGTAAAGAAACTTGAAAGGCTCCATCTTAATGGTGCTCTGGTATCTGTTGTTGTAAGTGAACTCTACTAGTGGCAAGAATTCCTCCCAACGCTTTTGTTGGTCCATCACGTACATGCGAAACATGTCTTCCAAGGTTTATTTCATTCGTTCGGACTGTCCGTTAGTCTCTTGGTGATACGCAGTACTAAAGTTAAGCTGTGTTCCCAAGGCGTCTGGGAAACTCATCCAGAATTGTCCTGTAAACACTGATCCTCGATCAGATATAATCCTCTTAGGCACGCCATGCAGCCTCACAATCTCACTGATGAACAATATAGCAATGTCAGGTGTCTGCTACATCATACGCACAGGAATAAAGTGAGAACTCTTCGTCAGAGTGTCTACCACTACATGGATCGAGTCATGTCTCCTTGCCATCAGTGGAAATCCCACAATAAAATCCATCGAAATAACTTCCCATTTCGATTCCGGAATAGCGTGTGGTTGAAGTAATCCTGCTAGGTGTCTATGTTCAGCCTTTACCTGCTGACACTCTAAACATCGAGCGACATAGTTGTCTATGTCGGCCTTCATTCCCTTCCAAAAGAATAAGGGTTTAAGGTCTGCCCTCATCTTTGTGACTCCCGTGTGAGCGATGTAAACTGCTCTATGAGCCCGACTCAGGATCAAAATCCTCAACTCTTCGTTTGGCGGTACGTAAATCTGACTTCTAAACCTCAATAACCCATCACTATCAAATGAAAATCCCTCATATTGTGGTACCATCATGGTGTTTTGTCCGATAAAACCCTCGACCTCTTTGTACCATTCATCATCACACTATAAAGTGAGAATCTTCTCACGTAGATTCATCTGAAGAGGTAACACCGAAAATATGCATGGTCTCCAACTCAAAGCATCCTCCACTCGGTTCACTGTTCCTTTTATGTAAGAAATTTCAAAGTCGTACTCGCTAAGCAATTCCGACCAACGTCGTTGTCATGCGTTTATGTCGCTTTGCGTAAAAATGTGTTGTAGTCCACTATGGTCAGTCTGTAATTCAAATTTTCGTCCAACAAGGTAGTGTCTCCAAACCTTCAAGTCCTATACGATGGCTAATAACTCCAAATCGTGCATCGCGTAGTTCTCCTCATGCCTTCTCAGTTTCCTCGAAATGTAAGAAATCACTCGTTTGTCTTGCATCAAGACTCTACCTAAACCTTTCTTGGATGCATCTGTGCATACCAAGAAGTCTGCATCCATGTTAGGGACCTTTAGTATTGGTGTTTTTCGTCAACAACTCCTTAAGCCTTCGAAATGCTTTCGTGCATTTCTTGGTCCAAACAAACTTCTTGTTTTTCTTTTGCAATTCCGTGATTGTATTTGCTATCTTCGAAAATCCCTCGACAAACCCTCGATAGTATCTTGCTAAACCCATAAAGCTACGCACTTTTGTGACATTCATGAATGTAGGCCATTGCATAATAGCCTCGACCTTGGCTGGACCCACGGCGATACTTTCGCCGAAGATGACATGCCCTAAGTAGTGAATCCTTGATTGATAAAAAGAGCATTTGGACAACTTCCCATACAATTTGTGCTCTCATAGACACTTTAGTACCAAGCGCAAGTGCTCGTCATACTCCTCCATCATCTGAGAGTAGATCAAAATATAATGAAAGAATACTTGGATGAACTTGTCCAAGTACTCAAGGAACACCCCGTTCATCAAGCTCATAAATACCCCTGGGGCGTTTGTTAGACCAAATGGTAAAACAATAAACTCGTAGTGTCCAAACCTCATCTTAAAGTCGGTCTTAGGGACGTCATCCTCCTTGATCCGTAACTGGTGATACCATGATTGTAAATCGATCTTGGAGAACACCGTCGCACCCTTCATTTGATTGAACAGATCATCAATTCTCGGTAAGGGATACTGATTCTTGATCGTAGCCTTTTTCAGTTGACAGTAGTCAATGCAAAGCCTCCATGATCCGTCCTTCTTCCGAATGAAAACAACAGGTGCACCCCACGGTGACACACTAGGACGTATTAGTCCCAGGTCCAGCAACTCCTTCAGTTGCATTTTCAACTCTTGTAACTCTGGGGTGGACATCCGATAAGGTGTTCTTGCTATCGGTTCAATCCCCGGTTTTAGGTCTATGGTAAACTTCAACTCTCTCTCCGGTGGAATCCCATGTAACTCCTCCAGAAATACTTCTGCAAACTCTCTCACCACCGGAAGGTGTTCTAGACCTTCTACTACTCCCTTCTCATTTAACGCAAGGATCGCATAAAGCTTGCACCCCTTGCGCATACTCTTTTGTAGATGTAAGGAAGAGACGAACCTCAGGGAAACTCCCTGGTTCCATCCTACAATCACACATCCCTGTCCTTCGTCATCGACCAAGCTCAATTGTTTCATATTACAGTTGAGTATCGACTCATGCGATTCCAACCAATCCATACCAATTACAACATCATAAGATCCTAATATCGTGATGTACAAGTTGGCCCTCATGAAAAACTCTCCCAGGTTAAAGGTACAACCCACAACCTTTCCTCCAACCTTCTGTTTGGCTCCCGAGGCTATCTCCATGAAGCCAAACTCATTTTTTTCGACTGCCTTTACCTTAATCCTTTTTAGCACTGCACTAGAAATGAAACTACCAGTAGCATCGGGATCTATCAAAATACTAAGGGTCTGGTTAGCGACAGTACATGTCGTCTCGAGCACAGTTGACTGATGCTCTGCCTAGCAGTTATTCACCGCTGCATGAATCCGATGGGCCTTGCCCATATCTCCCACTGTAGTGGGTCCGACTAATCCAGAATCTCTGGTCCTCTCCATGGGATAGTCACACTGGTAGTGTGTCTCCCCACACGTCCAACACCCCTTCTTCAACTCAGTATTCCTGGTACCTGAAGTAGGAGATGACAGCCCACCAGCCTGGAACCCTGGTCTGTTATGCTGAACCGGCCTAAACTACTGCTTCTGCTAATGCTGTGGTCCTCGATAAGGCACCCACTGCTGAGGCGATGGTCGTCAGGGTGTGGTGAAAGTGGATCCCCTTTGGAAGCCGTGATATCCCAGCGTATGTCTCACTGGTGTCTAGTGCTGCTGTGTTCCAGATGAAACCTGCCCTGCTGGAGTCCTGGTCTGACCCCCACTAGTAAGCTCCTCCTCTGCTATGAGGGCCTTATGGATGACATCATGCAAGGTTTGAGGCATCAAAATCCTAACCTTTGCACAGAGGATGCCGTTAAGGCCAAACACGAACCTGCTGACCTTAAGTTTCTTTGTGTTAAGGTGCGAAGCATACAGGAGCAGCTCCATAAAACGGGCTTCATACTCGGGCACCATACAACCTCCTTGTCATAAGGCATTGAACACATTGAGTTGATGCTCAATGAATTCCCTTGAAAGGTACCTCTCTCAGAACCGTTCCTCCAATAGTTCCCATGACACGTCTTCAACAACCATGTTAAGCTGCGGTAGGAGCGTCTTCCACCATATAAGAGTGCTCCCCTTCAGTTGAAATACCGACATGTGGACCTTCATGTTGGAGGTATAATCGTGAAGTGCAAAGCACATCGCCATGTTCTCTAACCATGCCTCAACGATTATGCCGTCTGGGGCACCAAAGAACTCGGGAAATTGGACCTTCTCGAGTTCACGGTGAATGATACTAGTAATGGTTGGTGCGCGCGGTGGAACCTCAGTGGGTGTCGATGCCCTGGCCTCATCTTTGTCCCAATGGCTGATCAGTGCCTCAGACATGCGGTAAAAGGATCTCATCATCTTGACTACATCACCAACTCCTGTCTGCTCCTATCTGAGAACATGCTCGTCTCCCTCGAGGTTAGACCCCTCCAGCATCGATGCTACTAGGGGCGTCGCACCTCCTCCCCTAGCACCCCGTCGTCTACCTCCGCAATGCCCTCTAACCATGATTACCAGAATGCACACAATCAAATCGATTATCAACAATATAATCAAATCATGTCAACGAAAGCTGTAGCGATCCCAAGTCGCGGGTCGAACCTGCTCTGATACCATATGTAACAAACCTCTTGTTCAGCAGGACATCCACCTCTCATAACAAGTGCAAATTTTTTTTCTTCGTGTGTGTTTGTACAAGGGTACTAAGAAAATTATACTATGTGTCGTAACACGACGATGAACTAGATGCATGAAACTACAACCACGACATAATGACCTAGGACACACATCAAGCATCCAAAAGCAAAGAACGACAATCAACCGACAACAAAATAAGACTGACTACCCACCCGTCCTACCCTGCAAAGGTTAGGACCTCCAAGACACATAAGAAACGCTCAAGCCCAGGTTCCCATATATTTTAACCATTTAAGGTCTGAGGGCTAGCGACTATTCTGAGGAACATGGAGGTGTCTACATCCCGCCCGACACAAGCAGACCAAGCCTACTAAGCTAATGACAATGACATAACCTTTAATCACAATCAACAAGGTTATCTACATTAAGGTAAAATGTGATAGTAAAACATTATTAACTTATTAAGGTACTCACTATTGTTACAGTATTGCACGGGAGGTGTACCTTCAATCAATTACAAGACAAAGACAATTAAATTAGCAAGTAAGGTAATTAACACAGTCCATTCAACCTCCAACTCGAGCTTGACTTCGCATGTCTAAAGTGCATAATGTCAACGGGATATAATCAAAAAGTCTTAAAGAATTTCACTACGCATGTTTAAATTGTAATGTGCTCAGGGTCCCATCTAAACAAATTGCCTTAAATTATTTTTATTGATATAAGTATTCCGTTTTAAAGTCGATATCTAATAATCATGGTAGATATGTATAACAATGTCCCCAGTAGTAGATTATGT